>NW_010586809.1:222486-234978 GCF_000705375.1 Tinamus guttatus | reverse complement strand
TGCAATTCAGCTAAAAATGACCTTATTAGAGAGTTAAAAATCAAAATGTCACTCACTTAAAATCCAAGGTCTATTTTTACTTTTGATAAGCTTTACTATTAAGAATGTAGAGTGGCATATAAGTAAGGTTAATAATAATAACAAAAGTATGTTTGACTTAAATGCATGTGGGAATGGAAAACCCTAGCTGACATCACTTTGCCTCTTACTTTTGGTTTTGGCTTCATTTTGCTTTCAGTGACTGCATGGAATTCAGTTTGTTTAATGAATTGTATTTTAGAGTCTTCCCTGAAGTAGATCACTTCAGTTACATAGCAATTTGGGCTTAGTGCCATTTCAAGAATCTTTTTTCTTTACATGAAAAATTAGTCATAATAAATATCACTTTTCTTTTACAGCTTAAGCTTATAAACTCTATGGTGCCCGGTGAAGGTAAAATCACTGTAAAATCTATCTGGTTCTTCATGAAAAGTAATCAATAGTATATTTTCTTTCCATTCTCTCTCTCTTTTTTTTTTTTTTTTTTTTTTTTTTTTTAAGATAGAGCTTCTACACATAACCGATTTTTTTTTTCAAAGTAAGTTAATATATGTTAATACCACTATTTGCTTTGTTTACAGTGGAGGTGTGGAGAAAACAAATGACAAATCTTGGATTATATTGTTGTATTTAAATACCTTTTATAAATCATTAAAGATTTATCTTACTGTATTTAATCTAGCAATTTAACCTGAGGATTTCTAGGTATTGAGTTGTACACATTTAAACTCCTTTTAAGGTATTCTAATGAATCAGGAACTATATGTCTACAGGTCAGTGCTTACTATGTAGGATTTTTCATGAAATAAAATAGGAAATTGAAGTTCTAACTCTCTCTATGGGTTTAGTTACCTTCATGGGCTGTTTTTATTTTCTACAAATCAAGAATACAAAGTTGCATACTTTCAATTCTGATTAATTCTGATTATTAGGACCTTCTGAATTTTGTTCAAATACCAGAAAGGAACATGTATGCCACTCTGTGACTGAGTGTTCTCCCAAGTGTTTTTTCTTAGCTATCTGACATCTCTAGTCTACTAAAAATAACTTGGATATACTTTACATGGTCTGCCAAAATATGCTGTATCTAAGCTTTCAGATAAATTATTCAGTGAATTGTTATTTTTGACTGAAGACATTTTTGGATCACTTTCCGGTTGGTTTCCCCATGTAGCTTTCCAGATCTTTTCTTGTATTAAGAATAATAAAACATATATTTTTATCATATTGTCATAATATGTATTTTTTCTATTAATAATAATAACAACAGACAAAAGACTTATGGCCTGCATTAAGTCTCCCAGTTCTCTCTCCTAAGCTACTCTTGTAGTAACAACTTTCTGAATTGGGCATTTAAGAAGTTATTTCCAGGATAATTTGAAAATATCATATTCTAAATTATAAATATAAGTTTACACTTATAATATAAATATATATAATATGTAAATATAGTATATATTTTATTTATATTATATAATTTCATAAATTATAGATATAATTATAAAAATTATAAAGTATAATATTATATGATCCATCAACATTTGTATGCAATTTAATAAAACGTGGTGGGAGAGAGAAATCTTATAGATTTTTCTAGAATAAAATACAAAATTCTTTTTTTTTGCTTTACTGATCCACTTCATGCATGTATCCCAAGGCTAAATTCTCTGTAGAATAACAGTTAAAGAATAAAAGCTAAAAAAAAAATCAAAATTTAGATTCTCAAAACAGCCCAGCTAGTGCTGCATGAAACTGTATGTATCCGTATGCCATGATAGTCACCATACCTCAGGCTTCTCTGTAAGGAATAGAAAGAACTGTGAAATCTTCCCTATCCTGTGCAGTTTAGTAGATATTTAGGTCTAAATGTCTATCTGCCATAAATGTACGAACTGCATCTATCTTCCAGGAATTTGCTTACTAGAAATTCAGGTAGAATATCTTTGAATCAAAGTCTCATGCTTATGCTGTCAGAGAAAGGTGGGAAAGGTACAACTGCAGATGTTCAGGGATGTTGAAATGAGACTGTGATAATGGATTACGTCATTGATAATGCACATTTGAATTGTATTTGAATTATGAGATTGTATTTGACTTACTGGAAATGTTCCAATGTTCTTATTATATGTTATGTATCCACTGGTCTCATGTGTTGTTTAGAAAGAGCAATAATATCCCTGATAATATGTGTACTTTTCTTGCCCCAAATTTGGATTTTTGTAGTATATGATAACTCAGGAGAAAATAGACTTTTTCTTTTTTTTTTCTTTTAAACTTCAGAAGCTGCAAAGTGAAATATATTTTCAAAGCATCAATGACTTTGAAGGTCATTTATGCAGCACAATTTTTACAACCCAACAAAACCAGAGAAATGTAGCCATCTAAGAACTCAGAACTTCTCATTCTCACAGTAAGTGCTAAAGAGCCTCTTAAAACTATTTTTCTTGATCTGCTGTCTTCTGCCTTCTTGCTTTCTTCAAATAGAGCATAGGTATCCTATGCTATTTATGCCGTCACCAAGTGAAAACAAACGGTCGGAGATGTCTTATATACTCTAATGATAGTGACATATCTGACAGTAATCTTGTCAGAGAAGGTCTAGTTGAACTATTTTAGTGGGCCGGAAAATGTATCTGGTAAAGAAATAATTTTCATGGTAGATGAAGTAGAGCATTGCTGTGACTTAAGTTTTGTCAGAAAGGTTCATACACAGCCATTCTTGTCTGGAGTGATAGCAGTCCAATTCATTCTTCTCAGCAAGGGCAGTTCACTTTTCTGTTTTGCAGCTCTCCACAGCCTTCTTTCCATTAGTGTGTTATTATACTACACTTGTAGGCTGGAATACAGTCATTCAGTTTCAAGCCTTTAGTGTCATTGGACTGATATAATTGAATATATATTTTTTTTTCCCTAGAGGACAAGAATTAGAATTTTTTTTTCCCTCTTTGTACAAGAAGAGCCTAAAAAGGGTTGAGAAAAAATCATTGGCTCTTGAAAGTGAAAGCAAAAAATATTCGGGAACTTATGCTCCTGAATATGTTCTAAGCTTCCATTACATTTTTGGCTGAATTCACTGCATTTTCCCCAGCAACAATGTTTTGATGTTAAATTCACCTCCTTTTCCTAGCACATTTGAACTGGATCTAGCAGACCAAGGACAATGTCAATTTTAAAGCTTTTGTTCCTAGGACAACTTTTAATATCTGTTTTTTTTTGGGTTTATTATTTTTTGTTAAGTAGAATATCATACAGTTATAAGCACCTCTTGCAAAACCTGTGCAAAATCTCTTGCTCTTCTTTCAAAATGTTTGGAAAACTTTATTTGAAATTAGGCACTTCGGTATTACTGTAGCTGATGTAAATTTTTCCGGTGAAAAATTACCGTAAGTAATTTTTGTTTTCTTTTTCCTCTTGGTTTTCCTTTTTTTCACAAGCCTGAACAAGAAGATTTTTAGTTAAGGAGTGAATCAGTGATCACCAAGTGGCAACATGCATACTGTTGTACTTATATTAACAGTACAGGAGAGAAAGAGTCCTTAAGGCTTAGATCACTATGTAAGCCTTTTCAGTAATACTGTCCTCAGGTCTAGATGAAGCCTAAAACTACAGTGACTGTTGAGTGATCTGACAATAAAAGCATATATCCCATATTATATCTCTACAGAAGAGGTGAGTTCTGCAATATGGAGATATTATGTGAGCAGAGACTGAGAGGTGCTGGCTACAGGAATACAGAATTACATGTTTGTTCATAAACTTAAATAAAAAGGCATGAAATATCTTTTCATGCAACATCATTTAAAACATGCATAGGTTTTTGAAATATTTCTACACCAAAAAAAAAAAAAGGTATCAAACTGGACATATTTAATTTGGACTGAGATTATTTCTGTGGGTATGTGTTTTTCTGAAAATGTTGAAAATATCTTCTGAAACCCTTCTGTTAATCCAATATCAGCTACTGCCTCCTTGGAACAAGTAATATTTTATGACTTTTTTTGTTTCAAATTTATAACAGCTGAACTGTCAGATAATGAATGATGCACTTCACACATAGGAGAGAAGAAATAATATGTTTTATTGACATGGGACATTGGTTTAACAAGATCTGATGGCAAAGTACACTGCTATTTATTGCACAGAGGACAGGGCTATAAAAAATCCTCTCATTGAGTCACAGGGTTCAGATTGGACCCTGTTACTTTCCAAACTCCTTCCCAGTGGAGCCTGGGTGCAACTGGATCCAATCTTAGTCACAGGCTTGGTCAGAGTTTTTTCCTAAGGAATGACAGACACAATTACTTCCGGGACACACTTAAGTAAAGTTTACAAAGTCTTAACTATATGTTGCTGGTAAGGGATCTCTCACCCTTGAGAAGTAACCTTGAGAGGTGGCCTGCTCAAGCTGGGATCCTAGTGTGTAGACCACTGCCTTGCAAGTGGATTCTGGAGCAGTCCCCATATTTATGAAATAAGATGATTGACTTAAAGGCATTTTTGCATGTCAGCTGAGCTTCCGCATGTCAGCTGAATCAGGATGCTGCCATCATGAATTTTATTCCTGGTTATTGTCCAAGTGGGGAGAAGATCAGGGATGCAAGTACCTCGACTGTATGCAAACATCATGACTGCTAAAACAGATTAACCACCGTTGGTTAATAGGGAGGCATGTTGCTTCTATGGTAAGACCACGCTAGAATAAGATTACATGTGAAAAGTCAGGTTGGGCATTGTGGAGAAGGGATTGAAGAAGGAAGAGAGCATAGCATGAACAACAGAATAAATTAAAGAACATGTTATTATAATTGCATCAATTGTATATATTAATAAATACATAAGCTAAATAGGATAATAAGCTTACATATACATCAGCTTTTTTTTTTCTTTTTTAATTTTTTTTTCTGAAGGGATGTGAGATTTCCAGACAAAGAAGTAGGTGCTACCTTTTCACTCTAATTTTTTTAAACATGTATCTATTGGGTGCTTTAACAGAGAGTTGTTTGAGAAGAAAGATCCAATCTCAAATCTCAAATATTTTTTTTTGAGATAATATTTATCTCAAATAAAATGTGTCTTTCTTTTCAATACAAAAATGTGATTGTGTTATATTCATTCAGGTATTCAAATGGTATATTCTTGCAAAATACTTAAAAAGCAATAATTCAAAAATGAATTGAAAGAAATTGTGGTAGTTATTAAACTTGTTAATATCATACTCAGACAAAAAATCTTTATTATTTGCTCCAGTCTTCAATTAGAAATTGGTGAGATTTGCTTAATCAACTCTCTATGCATGGCTATAACTAGAACTTGAATATCAAAATGTTCAGATTTCTGAGGTATGAAGATATTTGCAAAAGTTAAAAGAAAATAAATTCATTCAAATAGTAGAATCAAGCCTCATATGATGACCAGTTAAGGAGATCACTGACTAGGAGATGGCATTAATCTTGCTCCCAGAGCAAGTCTGTCCCAGTCTGACAAACAAAAATTTACAATTTACTCTCACAAAGACTAAATAAACTGTTTATTATTCATTATACATGCATGCATGAATGTGGTCCTGTTTTTATGCTTCCTAGAGAGGAATCCATTAAGCAGTTCTATCTGTAGAAAATCAACCCTTCTGTTATATATGATTAATGAGAGAAAAAGGACGAAAATATAAATCGTGTACTTCTATTCCTTCTATTTCCCAATTATCCTCATATTAATATCCATTTCAAGTTAAACCCAGGGTATTTGTGCAACTGCTACTCTTTGTGTCCCTTCAACTATTACTGACTTATTCAGTATTTCCTTTGAAATCACCAGTTTGATCTCCTAGTAATAATCAGAGGACAAATCGAAGGATAGCTATTTGAGTGTCTCATTCAAACAGCATTACAGAAGAAGAGATATAAAAAATTTAAGAAACTGATTGAGTTGTATTTTACTGATCAAATGTGCTTGTGTTATTAAATGCTCAGGTAATTCTAATCATTAGCTGAGAAATATTTGTATTTTAAGATTAGGGAAACTTCCTAAATTTTTAATATAATCAACGGAGCAACACAGCTGCAATAAGCCTGCTACATGGATATATCATATTAATCGCTACACTTATTATCTATCAGATACATTATATAAAAATTTTAGGA
This sequence comes from Tinamus guttatus, assembly GCF_000705375.1. The sequence goes on along the minus strand of NW_010586809.1, from coordinate 228,799 downwards.
GACAGACACATAAAGCTAGAAATCCTCATTTTTATGGTCTCATCTGGCAGTCCTCAAGAGGTACCACATTGTTTAAGGAATCAGACACTGATGGATAGGTGACAACATTGTGGTCTAGTCCAAGTCAGAGATATGCTTTTATTAGATTGGACTCAGACCATGTCATACATAGAACAAGTCCTTTCTTCCCAGTTGATGTTCTTTCGAAAGAACAAGGAGGAAAAGAAAAAGTGCAAGTGTCATTATATTTTTCCTATTTGATTTGTGATTCCTATGTGTAGATTAAAAAAAAAAAAATCATATAGCTTAACTGTGCAAGTTTTCTGCATGAAAGTATAGGTATCACATTACTCAGGGGAAAAAAAAAATCAGCGTGCTATATAAACATAAAAAAATCACTAAATTACAAATTTTTATCTTTAAGCCAGCACTTGTCCTTCACTCTCACTTAAATATATTTCTTAAAGCTCTAATTTAAATGCATTGCATAAATTTATATTCATGAAGGAAGCAAAATTTTTCCATCTTAAAATGTTTAGTCACAAATTCTTATTCATGCAAACCATCAGCTATGCTTTTTTGTGAATACAAAGCAAATAAAGTGGGAGCAGATTTTGTAGTAGTGTAGTTTGGAATAATTATTAAGATTTTTTGATTCTACAGTGCTTGATAGCATAGACATCCATGCTGTGTTCCTGTTGCTCTCTTTTTTTGCAATTTGCAACTTTTTTCCAAGTTGAAAGAGAAGTCTAATTTCTGCCAAAAGTCCTTAAAGTGTTTGGTGCTTTGATGACCCATGCTTATAAACCCTGATCACATGGTATGTAATATATATCATATATATACCTTTCATCCTGGAATTCTGGAGGGGAGTGTCGTAATTTTTACAGTAATTAGAGTTCAGTTGCATTGAAAACACTAGCATAAAAAAAAAGGGCATACTGCTTAATCATTGTATCTGTGCACAGCTGGAGGCATTGAACAAGTAAAACCAGGGCGTGTAATATATCAGGAAATTAGAATCTTTCTTTTTTGTTTTTGTAATAGTTCAACATTGCATTTTCAAAATCCTATTTAATGAATAAGAGTTTCAAATGATGATTGCTCTTCTCACGTAATTCAAGATAAATGTAAAGAATAAGACAAAGAGATAAATGTCTCTTGTTCCTGACAACCAAAGGGGAATATTTCTGTCTCCAGTACATCATTAATCATTGTGTATCATTGACTTTATATCCAATCCTGAGGAGTCTTCACAATGTAAAATAATTGGCACCAGTTAGTTGTATATTCAAATATTTCTCTGATTTTGCAGGTGGATGGATCTCAGGTTATTGTACAATTTACTGCACTAATAGTCTGAGCAGTTCCTGAAAATTTGTTTTCCCAGAGCTGGAGCAGTCCTGCCAGCTACTGCTGAAACCACCAGTAGCATTGACAGCAGGAAAGACTAAGAAGAAGAGAAATGGCCTTTTTCACTTGGCTGTACTCCCATCTGTAGTCTTGAAACTGTATTGCTAGAAAGCTTAAAAGATATTTTTAACAGCTGTTAAAATAAGCATATTATTTTGAGTAACCACATGCAGTTTACACTGGTCAGAGTGGTTGCTCAGCCTTGATAATCTTTTGATCTTTAGATTATGACTAGATAGATTCATTGTGACAAAAATAATATCTTGTTTGGAGTGACATGAAGATGAGACAAGTCAATGAGATAAGTCTTCTTAATAGGACAGTTTTTTGTTTTGTCAAAGTTACTTCATAACTTTGTGCTATGTTTAGAAGGAAGAAGGCTTCCTATGTTCCTTGTTACTGATGTTACAGGCAATATTAGAGAGTATGACTTAAATTAACACCTATTCCTTTGCCCTAACAAACTCCCTCAAAGTACTCAAAAGTACTTGTTATTTTAAAACTTCAGATTTCTTTTACAACCCATTTCAATATTTTTGGAGCTTTAGATGTCTTATTTGCTAATGGATTTTGTTGGTTGCATTCAGCACTATTTCAAAGGTTTTGATCACATCTAAGTTTATAAGCTTTATTCAAAACTTTTAAGGCAATAATTATAGCCTACCTTGCTATTATTTTTCTGAGTATTTACTAATTACTATTAATTTTATTAACACTGCAAATTAAAGTAGATAAAAAGTCATCGTTTATTCATGGACAAGTTACAGTGAGATACAGAATATTTGCATTTTAATTATGTCTTGAACATTTAATGCTATTTGCTAGAAGTATAGATGAATCTTCTCACTTCATTGAAATTTAACATTCATCTTATATTATTTAATTTTTGGTAAAAAGTACTTTATCTGTGTGACTCTCCATGTCACCAGGTGTATGATGATGGTTTTGTTCTCAGTACATGCCAGCGCAACAAAAAAGTAGTAGACAATTGTTTCCCATAGATCATCAAACCCTAAATCTGCACCATGGATACTGAAAAATATTTAGCTTTAATACTGTGAAGTAGCCTAGTTTCTTAATTGGTAGATTTTCAGGCTACGTGCTATAAGAGTCTTAGGCTTTCATTCCTCCAATGCATTTACCATGTATTTAACTGTAGCCTCTGTTTAGGTTCCGTGTTATGTAATTCCTAAATACTAATTTTAAGCATGTCATCTCTCACCCATCTCTGCACATGCACTCTTCTGTGGCTCTGGAGAGGACCTTTTTATGGGCCGAAAAATTCCAGTGAGGGATCTGGGTAGAGATGAGGTCAGGTATTATTGAGTTTTCTGCATCTGCTAGGACTTGGTATGTGCAGATTAACTTCTTTGTCTCATAATCTAACCCTAAGAAGTGATCTATTAGTTTTTTGGAGAAGGATGAAGCATACAAGCTTGGAAAAATGAATAAATAAATAGATAGATAGATAGATAAATTGCTTCCAAATGTGGGTCATATTTCTCTTCATTCTCTCTCTACAATGTTATGTAGAGTGGAGAGGTGGTCACCACATACTACTGAAAAGAAAATGATGGCATAAATGAAATTAGGTAAATTTTAGTGACATAACAAACCTATAACAACATGTTTTATCCTCTAAGTTCTAGCACATTCTAGGGACATACAATATTAATAAAGGGGAACTGAAAGAGAAGCTAATTGTCCTGTGTTAGAAGTTATAAATAAACTTTTCTTTATTTTTATATCCAGATCCATGTCATCAACATCCCCCTTTCATTCACATCTTCCTTTCTTTAAAACTTACTTTTAAATTTCATTTTTTCAGCAATATTGTTGTTTTAGACCAGAAGTGGGAAAACTTCTAAAGGCTTTAGAAGCTTTTAGCAGCTATGGTGGATTTTCCTTACCCTGAAAATAATGAAAAAGCCTCCTAAGCTGTCCTTACTTTTGATTAGAGCAGTGACTTTATAATGTTTTTTTCTTTTTTATTTTTTTTTTAATGTCTAAACAGGTCTGTGTTGAGAGAAAAGTCACAATGTGTTCCAATTACACAATAGAAATAATGAATTGCAGACGCTCTTTTTTTTATATTATTTATATTAGACTCCACTGTCAGCAGTGCACCATATCACTGGTTCAGTTATTAACCAAAAATTATTAACCAATAAATTTCTCATAAAAAACATGTTCTTCTTAAAAATGTTATTCTGAGAACTTCTCCCTCTCTTATAAATAAGGGCATATTTTAAGGGGTAGAAATTTCAAGATAGATATGGTTTATTTATTAGCTGATAAAAAAAAGATTTGTTTTATTGGCTGGATGGCAGAGCTCAGAGGGTAGTGATCGGTGGTGCAGAGTCTAGTTGGGGGCCTGTAGCTAGCGGTGGCCCCCAGAGGTCAGTCCTTGGTTCAGTCCTGTTCAGTTTATTCCTGGATGAAGGCACAGAGTGCTCCCTCAGCAAGTTTGCTGATGATACCAAACTGGGGGTAGTAGCTGATGCCCCAGGGAGCTGCACTGCCATCCAGAGGGACCTGGGCAGACTGGACAACTGGGTGGTGAAAAACCTCATGAAAGTCAACAAGACAAAGTACGAAGTCCTGCACCTGGGGAGAGATAACCCCAGACACTGGTACAGGCTGGGAACTGACGTTCCCCCTGCAGAGAAAGACCTGGGTGTCATGGTGGATGACAAGTTCACCATGAGGCAGCAATGCGCCCTTGTCTCCACAGTACAAGAGGGATGTGGAACTGCTAGAGAGAGTCCAGCGCAGGGCTGCAAGCATGATCAGGAGCCTGCAACATCTGCCATATGAGGAGAGATTGAGGGAGCTGGACCTGAAACAGAGCAGGCTGAGAGGGGACCTGATCAGTGTCTATAAATACCTCAAGGGAAGGAGTGCAGAGGATGGTGCTGGCCTCTTTTCAGTGTTGACCACTGACAGAACTAGAGGAAAGGACCAGAAACTGAAGCATCAAACTTAAGGAAACTTAAGGAAAATTTTTTTAACAGTAAGGGTGACAGAGGACTGGAACAGGCTGCCAAGAGAGGTTGTGGAGTCTCCTTCTCTGGAGATCTTCAAAACCCGCTTGGATGCAGTCCTGTGCCACGTGCTCTAGGTGACCCTGCGTGTGCAGGGGGGTTGGACTAAATGACCTCTAGAGGTCCCTTCCAACCTTAAGCATTCTGTGATTCTATGATTTAGGAGTTTTTTCTGTTGTTAAAAAAGACCTCTTTTAATGAAGAATGCACTTGCAATGAGAATTATAGAAATTTAAGGAACTAAAATGAAGTATATACCATAAAGAATTAGTATTACAAATTAGAGAAAAACAAGGAGTGAATTACTGCTTCTGATGAACTTTATTTTATTCTTAGATCAGAACATTCCCTCTTAGAGTACTTACAAAAATAATTTACTGTAGAATTCAAACTATATACTGAGTACTCTGACACAGAAAACTCATCAGGCAAACTGTCACACAACAGTGTGACCATATATTAAAAACCTCTAGGCTCAGAATAACCTTTACCTCCTGCAAAAATAACTCCTTGCAGCAATAAAGTAGAATTATCTTGTTCCCTTAGTATTTTTCAATTACACTAGCTAGAGAAAAGAATGATTTAGTAATGACTCTGGTAATGAGCCAAAATGCATTTTAGACAGGTACAAAAATACATGCCAGGATCTACTTGTCACATTTGAAAAGTGTAAGCTAATGGAGTCTAAAGTGATCCTGAAGAGAAAAAGCTTTCTTGATCTTGTTCTTTTGGATGAAAGGGGAAGGACAGAAGACTGTATTTTAGGAGACACTTTCTGAAGATTTTTTTTTACTTGTTTTTAAGGGTTTCATCTCCCATAGGATATTTTTCTGTATCTTGATAAGTTGTTTCATTTATTACAGCAATGTTTATTAGAGACTGAATATACATACTAAAGAACAAAGCCCTGAAGGGCTTTCAAGTTGGAAAAAAAATTACATGAAAAACCAAATGCAATAACTCTTACATGATTTTACAGATTAAGAAGTCCATAGAAATTAAGGGATAGATTTACACACTCATACGACCCAGCATATGTGACAGTTAATTTTATTTTAGTAGAAATTGAGCACTTCTGAACATACCTGCCACATGATGGCTTAGAATCTTTGGAGACTTGGAGCCAAGGCTTTGACAGATGTACACAGGAAATACATAGGTTGCTATTATCATAAATGGAGTGTGAAAGTTCCATGCACAATTACATAAAAGGCCAGGATAATTGATAACCATGTTCCATTGGATCTCTAATTGCATAAGGATTGCAGATTAAAAGCCTTTATGAGGACATTGTTAGAGAACCTGAGGAAACAATGCAAAACATATGGATGCAGATAACTTTCAGATTGGGATTTGAGATATTAACGAGACTGTGTTCATTAGATGTTCTCACAAAGCCTGAAAATTGCCATCCAAAAGTTTACCTTTCAGGTGAAAATCTATTCAGGTATATCTAAAGGATGAAGTAAATCATAGAATCATAGAATCATAGAATGCTTAGGGTTGGAAGGGACCTCTAGAGATCATCTAGTCCAACCCCCCTGCATACGCAGGGACACCTAGAGCACGTGGCACAGGACTGTGTCCAAGCGGGTTTTGAAGATCTCCAGAGAAGGAGACTCCACAACCTCTCTGGGCAGCCTGTTCCAGTGCTCTGTCACCCTCACTGTTAAGAAATTTTTCCTTAAGTTCCTATGGAATTTTTGGTGTTTCAGTTTCCGGCCATTTCCTCTAGTCCTATCAGTGGCCACCACTGAAAAGAGACCATCACTGTCCTCTGCACTCCCTCCCTTGAGGTACTTGTGGACACTGATCAGATCCCCTCTCAGCCTTCTCTTCTCCAGGTTGAACAGGCC
>NW_010586809.1:202104-213626 GCF_000705375.1 Tinamus guttatus | reverse complement strand
TATGTACATGTGCACACACAAAAACACAAGAAAATTAATTGATAGTTATATGCACCTTCAGAAACAAACTCTTTATAAAATATATTTATTACAAATCCTTTTTTCTTTCTTCAGAGCTGCAGCAAGAACAAAACTAGAGCAAGAACAGTTTTCACAGAGCTATGCAGGAACAGTGAGCTAAATGTGAATTAGGAAAAGAAAACAAAAAGTATTTCTTTTTTAATTTCACGAAGTTTCTAAGGGGGAAGAGAATCTCAATCCATCTCCTGTTCCTTTTTGAACATTTTTCATGGGTCAGATTCTAATGCTTACCTATACAAAAGCACGTACTTGGTGAATCCATCCCAAAAAAGAACTTACTTATACATGCGATACCCAAAATGAAAAAACAAGACACACTCAATTTATGAGCAAGCTCTTTATATATGTGTGTTAATGGAGCTTCTGCCTGCATAGTGGAAGGACCACAGATAAGATACTGTAGGGATTCCACTACAATTTGGCTGACATAGTAGGTGGAAACAAAACATGGAGAGAAATAACTAATGCCACTAATGATCAATTCCTAATTTGAAATAACTAATGCCACTTCTACAATGTGGCTGAACTCATACAATAACTAGAACTCAAATGCATGTGAGTCTCATTCCTCTCCAATAAGCCCCTTTCATTTACTATAGTATAAACCATCTCCTCAAGTTCCATGTATGTGTCCTTAACACCTGAAACTCTGATTTGAAAAGCCCCAATGGAAACACTGAGAGATGGGGAGTCCTTATTGCTTCCTGTGTCACCACTATCACACCAAGACAGTTCACAAAAGGCTGTGGCATATACTTACTGTGCTACTTCAAATATAGCTCCCTTATCCTGCTGAGAACAGGGTTTTGTCTGTCCCTGCAACAGTCCTCAGTAAATACGGAGGAGGGAAAGCATGAATAAATGGAAGAAGACTGTCAAAATATCACCCTGTTAATTTTTTAGATTTCACTCATTGATAAATGAAAATAATTCAGATTACTTAACAGAAGACCAGATTCTGACATGCTTTTGAATGCTTTACTCCACAGGGAACCCTATTTGTGGTTGCATTGTGTTCTTGTTTTATGAATGATGTTGAGCCCTCATAAAGGAAAAAAAAAAAATCCTACAGGTGTACAACAAGCTTAAATTTCCCTTTAGACATTATACTATCATGAAGCAGGAGGTAGACTAATCCTTCTGGGGTCAGCCAGGGCAAGAGGACTTAGATAATCCCATCATATGTAGTTAGTAGAAGAGAAAGTCAGGAGAGCCAAATACATAATGCATAAAGCAGCATTTATTTATTCATTTGCCTTGTTTTTATTCTCCATCCAGAATTTAAGGCATATTCACATGCTGCATTAAACATCCTAGAGGGACATTTACAACTAGCTATCTTTTTTTCTAAGCAGTGTCTATTGTTTTCTAATTACTAAAATAATTAGAGGACTTGTGACAGTTATATTCTAAATTAATGACAAAGAAATGAACCGTGACAGGTGAATGCTCTGTTCCATTGCCTACAAAATGCTTTGGGGAAGGTAGAAGTGTTGTGCTAATGCCCATTTCTGCAAAAAGCATGAGTATAACTGGGTGCACTGATAATTAAAAAGTGAACAAATTTACTTCTTTGAACCATTTGAAAAGCACAGGAACTCTGAATTGCCCAGATTTAAATATACACTTCATTTAGGAGCATGTGAAATTGGCTACCCCATGGCATTCCTACATAATGATAAAAGGAATACTCTTAAAGTAAGCTAATGTTTTCTATCAAAGTTCTAAGGATTTATAGCACATTGTGGAAACTAAACAAATGAAAAAAGAGCTTCAATCAAGAGACCAATATTTAGAATTTTTAAGAATCATTAATAGTAGCTTAAGGATCAACATTTTCTTCAAAGTGATAGTTTGCACTTTGTACCTTCCACCCAAGTCTGCCCATCCAACACATCCTTTTTCTATCAAAAATACAGGAAGAAAGACAGTAGATGTGAGAATTTTTTTGAAGACTGAAAGAAGTGTGCTGCCCTGCCAGAAATTGAAGATGGAAAATCTTGTACCTGGAAGAGTAGAGAGCTCTCTGTTAGGAGATACACATAACCATGTGTAGCAGGTCACATAAGAACATTATCTTTGTTATTTCTCATAGCAAAATGAATAAAGAAACTTAGCTGAGTATCATCTGTATATTCTTTCAAATGTCAAAATTATCAAAAAAAAGAAAAAAGCTTATAATATATCTTTTTTTGAACTAGCACTAGTAACTAATAATCATATGACCTTAAATTGATCTATTAAATGAAGTAAGAGATGTTGACTACTGAAAACAAAATGATCTCTTTGTGGAGAAATCTTAAAGATAAGGCAGTCATGTTTTTGACATGAATGGCCACAGAGCTGGAAAAGGAGTCATGTAACTGACTTTAAAGTACATGAATTTAGAGAATGATGGTGAGTCTGTTATATACTGACAGAATACAGATTTCAGTTTCACTAGAAATGTTCATTAGTGCGTTAGTGTGACAGTCTTTATAACTTGTCACTTCAAAAGTAACATCTCATCCACAGAGAACAAAGAATGCTTTATTGCTAATTGCTAATAGCTAATGATAGACTGAGTATAGGAGAATTTGGGGTAATAACCTGCAACACAAGATGTAAGAGGAAAGTCCCGCCAAACAATCTTTAAATCAGAAAAGCTTCAATGGTCATGCAAAAATGTTAATTGAAAATACTGTCCAAAGTCTTATTTTAGCATGAAGAATAATAGCAACTACTTTTCTCAAAAAATTATACTATGTTGGCAGAGTCCAGTCATTTCAGAACATAGGATCCAAGGTCTTTCTGAATAAAAAATATATATATATATATATAAATGTATAAAGTATTAGACTGACTTTAATATTTACTTATATTTATTCTGAAGATGTAATGAGGTGTGTTTATGCTTGATTTACATCATACTACTAAATTAATAAAAACAAGAATTAAACCTAGAATGTTTGCCTACGTAATTCTTTGGTGTTTCCATAGAATTATTTCTAATTCTTACATTTAATCATGAACTTTTAACAGGGATAAATACTGGAATATCTTTCTCCAAGTTCTTTTTTTCTATTGGAAAATAAAACCACTTCGGACCCCCCAAAATATGCTGCAGCAAGCTCTACTTTGTTGAAATATGTGAGAAATATACAATTACTTGCCTTCTATCCTTTAAAAAACTGAACTGAACTGTATAAAAAGAGGATAGAAATAAACTATCCTTTCTGATTTATTAATATTTGAATGTTGCTGAAATTAGCAAACAATAACATACTTGCTAAAGAACCAGAAGTCACTGAAGATTAAAGCAGGATCAAACAATAAAAATGATCATGTTTCAGTGACATCTGCCTCTCACTATAGGAGTATAAAAGACAGAGTTTAGCATAGACAAGCTGAGCAGGGATCAGTAATGACACTTAACCAGCTCCTCTGTCTAGAGGGGAATATCTCTCCCCGCTTCTCACCTGGGACCTTGGGCTAAGGTAATCCTTTGTAAGGTTGACAGTCCTTTGAACAACCAGGTAGAAGAAACTGAGAGTTGAAATTGGGATTTCTCAGCTCATTGCAAAGTTGAAAAGCCCCTCTACACTCAGGGTGAGAAAATGCCATAGTATTTTGTTGGGACAAGCAGTGTACTCTAGTTAGCTAATTAATAAACACAACCTCTATAACAATTGCACCAGTTAATGATGGATGTTGTTATCACAAAGATCTTGTCCTAGTGAGTAAAGTCAATTAACTAAAACTCAGCAGCTGCCACCCCTCTAGTTATTTTACTTTCTCCTTTAGTGAGCTAGCATGACAAGAGTAAATATAATAAATTATCTACATTCATTCATAAAGTGATCCTTTTTATTAAAAAAACAATAAACAAACAAACAAACAAAAAACCATAGCCAATGTAAAACTGAACAAAACTGAAACTCTGCTGTTCTTAAAGGAAATAATCAGGGAAGATGCCAATCACATCACCTGTTATTGAGCTTCAGAAGACTACCATCTCTCTTTCCCATTATATTGCCAGAATAGAAAAGAAGTAGCAAAAAGTTCCCCTGGAGTATCAATCAGTTCCGAGAGCATTTTTGTATCTCATTTAGCAGGCTATGACAGTTCCTTCTGAGACCATGTGTATATGTATATACATACACATATATGAGTAACGTATTTTATGAAAAAATGGTCTCTGCATATAGAAAGAAAGGTGACTGGTCTTCCATTAGTGTATTGGCTGTAAATATCGATTGCCTCTGAAATGATAGTAAAAGAATGTCAGATAAGAAGAGTACATAGAAGGTTTTCTTCAGAGTCATGCCTGCTTAAAGGACAGATCTATCTTCTCATGGAGTAAATTTCAGCAGAGACAGTCGGCTAACTTCTGACCAGACAAATGTTGGGAATTGGCTACGAGAGCGTGGACATGAGTCTGGATCCACTGACTTTGGTTCAGGCCTGCAACTGAGCAAGCAGGGGCTTCTGGCAGATTAGGCCTCAGGAGAGAAGTGCTGAGGACGTGCTGGTAAGGCAAGGACACTCTGTCCTTGGCTAGTTTCGTAAACAACTTTGAGGGGATAAGGCAGGAAGAATGAAGAAGCTGCTTGCTTATCTACCGTAATCTGGGCTGGCCAGACAGAAGTTATCTTTCGAATGAACAACCAAATACCGTCGAATAAACAACCAAATACCGTTAGCAACCAATCACCGACTGACACGTTGGCATGCTCAAGCTGTAGCTGTATAAATGTGCGCTGTCTCGGGCAATAAAGTGAATACTGCTTATCACTCATATTGAGATGTCTTAACTCAGCGTATTCCTCCACCACCCAAAAGACAAACACAAACCAATGCCTCAACTAGAAAAAATAAGTCCACATTGTTTATATTGGCTGCTGCTTTTTTCCCACTTCTGCCAAGGAAATGATCTGAAAATATGCTGTAGTGTTTTCCAGAATCGACTCCACATATGTCACACTTTTACTGAAAGTGATATCAATCAATAAATAATACTCAAATATGATGAGGAAAAAAAAAAGATTTTTTAATTGAAAAAAATCAATTCAAAATTCAAAACACTTTTTGTTTGGAAAACAGAATAATATATTCTCAATAAGGCTGGTATATTATAAATTTCACTATTTGAAGAAGAGTTTAGTGCTGATGGATAAGCGATGTCTTAGCAACATGTGCATTGATGGACTGTTCTCAGATAAAAATGGATGTGCATTCTTTGAGTAAACAGCAAGGACTGAGCTCTAATTCCTCAGAGAGAGAGAAACAAATAGGAAGAAATAAGAAGGAAAGAAAGAAAGAAGGAGAGAAAGAAAGAAGGAAGGAAGGAAGGAAGGAAGGAAGGAAGGAAGGAAGGAAGGAAGGAAGGAAGGAAGGAAGGAAGGAAGGAAGGAAGGAAGGAAGGAAGGAAGGAAGGGGGGAACAATATGGAATTTAAGGGCTGAATATGGAATATAAGATAAGTTCTTTAATGTGTTTTTAGAAAACTGCCATGTGTCAAACATGAAACAAATAAAATATTTTTCTGCTTTCCATCTTTCACCTAGACAGTTTTAAGATTTGAGTAGCATCTAGATATGTAATGGTAAATAGTGAGCAATAAGCTCTCCTTTTTGATAAGTAAAATGAGATCTCCCATGTACCCCAGGAGTTTACATCTCCGTTTGATTGAGTTGGGCAGCCCTTCCAGCAGATACAACTAATTATTCCCAGAGAACTGGAATTAATATAATGATATTCACCAATTGCATTGTAAAATGATGTAAAATATCTCTTGTCAATGAGTGTTTGTTTGTGTGTACACACTTGCTGATATCACAATGACCCTGAAGCTTTCAGAACCACCTTTTAAGGGCATTCTCCTCCAAAACAGCAACTTTCAGGGGAGCAGATAAAATCTTAATGTCTTATTTACAAAATAATTATGCTCATATTTCTTCCTTAAATAGATGAAAAAGGAAGGTGTGTATCTTTAAACTAAGAAATACAAGCAACAGCGTGTTACCAGATTTGAGTTTAGACCTAATATATTTAGAAAGCTGTTCAATAAATTCCAAATAAGCTGACATTTCCAGAGTTTTTTAATGGCAGATTTATATGTTTATACTATAGAGCAATGTTAATCTTTGAATTTCAGTTGGTAAAATGCTAAATGCTCAATTCTTCTGTTTAATTAGTCTTTTTTTTTTCTTTTTTGTAAGATAAAAAAGCATGAATCACTTCACTGATGTGTGAATTTAATTCACATTACAGAGATTCAACCTGAGATTGTGATAATCTAAAGCACCCATCCAATTGGAAAGCTACATTCTTTTCTGTTTCCATACTCTTTTCAGTTAAAATTGTGCACAATGCAAAATTTAATACTTTTTTTTCCTATATTTTTTTCCTTTTAATGTCCTTTTTTTCTTCTTCTTCTTCTTCCAAAAAGCTTCTGTACTATGGAAGCCTAGAAGGCTCTTAAGGCTGCTGTGGTCAATTCTTGTAAGGAAGGCAGAGCTTCTTCTGGTTTGATTTTATAAATTGTCTGGTAATTTCATGCTGAAGAGGATTATGCATATTTGGTTTATAAAACCTATGTCAGTGAAAGGAGCTTTCATTATCAAAGATTTTTTTCTGAGATGATGAAGAAGAGGGGTATCATTTGCTCTGTGCCTCACATAGTTATTTTTTATGATAGAAAAATCTGTATATAGCCGTTAATGTACCCATATGAAGAATATTGTTCATTCAAGTATTAGATAAGTGAAAGCTGGAAAGAATAAAGGAAATATTAAGAGGCAGAGCATTATCTGCAACAATATTAAGATGCTTAAATATTTAAATAACTAGCTATATGAAATCCATTGTAGAATGTGACATAACTTCATTATTCTTTGTACATAGTTTCCTCAGCTATCTCAGACAGTCAAATTATGCAGGCATCAGTGCCTATTTTTGTCAGCTCCTTTTGTTAGCTGCTAGTACAGCATCTATGTAGAAATGGTGCAGGCAATGAACCTATATAGAATTCTATGTATAGAATTTGTCTTGCAAATGCAGAGAAGGAGAAGACATCAGGAACAAACACAGATGTGGACTTAATTGCTATGTTCCTGTTTATACAATAAGGCATGGCATGCATGCAAGCTTGTTTTTAATTGTATCATATCCCAATTAGTCAAGGAGAAAAAGAGAGTCCTTTTTGCATGATGAATCCTGGCAGCTCCTGTGATTTCTCTGGCATAGTTAAGTTGCCTGTTATAAACAATACTACACAGTCAACAGGTTGTTTTGTGCATCTGTTTTTCACCTTAAGGTGAGTAAAATTCAAAATATACTCTGCAAGTATGCAGACTACTTGGTACTTATGACCACACCCTGTTTTAATCGTTATTAGTCTTCTGAATAAGAAGTTAAGTTAAAAGAAAAATACACCCCTTCCTATCAGAATTGAACCACAGATCAATTATCACCCTTTTCACTCATTTTTTTTCTACGTGTATAGGGGTGATTATGGAAATACTTGCCCTTCAGGAACTAGGAGGAGGACATATTAAGACTTGTATATCATCTAGGGCTACTTGTCTGACCATTAAGACTGGTGACCAGGTGGGAGTATTAATAAGCTTCTTTCAAGTTTACATGTACAGGTTTTCCTGGAAACTACTGTGATAAAGGAGGAGAAGAGGAGGGTTATACGTACTCCTCTCCTGTGGCACAGAGTCCAGGCACAGACATTCCCCAACCCACACCACATAGATACATAGAGCCAAAAGAAAAATTCTTCAGTAAGTGATGGCACTTCACTTGGAGAATTTAATTTGGCAAAAGGATATGAGGAAGATACCTTCACTTTGGTTTCAGTAAAACTAATAAGGTAAGTAGTTACGAAAATGTCATTCATTTCTATTTACTTTAATAAAATGTCTTCCTTTCTGGCATATGTCATTGCCAGACAACTCTCAATCACCTTTGAAAGGGAGATAGAGAACAGAAAAGGTACCTGAGGACTAGAAGAAGGCCAATGCTACTCCAGTCTTCAGAAAGTACGAGGAGAACCAAGGAACTCCCAGGCCAGTCAGTCTCACCTCCACCACTAAAAGGAGAATGGACCAACTCATGCTGGATGTCATCTCTAAGCATGAGGAGGACACGAAGGTCATCAGGTCAGCATGGATTCACCAAGTGTATGTTTAACCAAACTGATACAATGAGATAACTGGCTGGGTAGCTGAGAGGAGCACTGGATACTGTTTCCCTTTAGCAACTCTTTTGACACTTTCTCATATTCTCCTAGGTATGCTCAAAAAGTGTGGATTACATGAGTGAGTGAGGTGGATTGTGAAGGGGCTGAATGGGCAGAGTTCAGAGGGTTGTGCTCGGTGGTGAAGAGTCTAGTTGACTATTTGACTATACCCAGTTAAGCATACTTCTACAGAGAAAACTAAGTTGTGGAACCTGCTGCCACAGGATTCTGAGGAAACCAGAAGTCTAATATAGATTAATGGAATAAAAATCCACATCCAGACAAAAGGAATGAGAGTGTGAGTGAGACCTGCAACACTTAAGCACATATTTTCAGAATCTCAGAGCATATAATATATGAAACATGAATCTGCTCCCATTGGTACTGTTAAGAGCTTGATACTTGTGCTGGAGACCTTTGATGCTGTCAAGAACAGTTCCCCTCTCCCCCCTTTTCAAAAATTTTCTTTAATGTAAATCTAACCCTTATTAGCTCTTTTAACTACTTCCTGGCTCCAAAAATGAACATTTCTTCTCGTGTATCCGAGATGAAAATTTCTGTGATCTGTAGAGTCATAACAATTTCCCATGGGAAGCAGAGGCCAGACTTTGAGAAAGAAGGTGTTTGCCTGCCTAGGCTGAGCAATAAGAAGCAGGGATGCAGCTGCTCAGCCTGGTCTACAGGCAGCCCCCCCCAGAAATCTGTTGAAGCTGGCCGCTTGGCTGGACTTGTAGCTAACTTAACCACAGAAGTCCTCCAAACTAGCTTTGGGGACCAAACACCCAGAAATGAGGAAGAAGAGGAGGAAGGCAGGACCCTGGAATTGAGGGCTGGGACCCCCGACTAGTATGCATGCCTGCGTACCCCGGGGGAGAATTGTGCAACCTGAGGCGGAGTTTGTCCACTCTCCGGCCTGCCTCCTGAGTCATACTGACCCTATGTGCACTGGGCATAAAGAAGACAGTACAGAGAGAGCCGGCGGGAGAAGAAACTCCTGACTCTGAGGCCTACACTGTCTCCGGGGGGGCCAGTCAGCAATTCTCTGCCAGCTCGAGGTCCTCACTTCCTTGTCCTTGCTGGGGGTCAGTAGCATGCTTCCCCTGTGGTGTAACCCATGTCAGGGCCTCTTTGCTGCCCCTGACCCAGCTGCTCCCAACCCACTTGTCATCTGTCCCATAGGTCTGAGCTGCTTTTTCACACTTTTTTCTTCTCATCTTCCCTACTTCCCCTCAGAAGGACTCATGCTCGTTCATCAGTCCAATAATGAGATCTGTCTCACCACCTCATGCATGTCATTGCAACAATTCCACAATAGTAGCCATTATTCATACTTAAATTGGAAATTTAAGTATGTAAACATGTACCGTTCTAGTTGCTTTGGAAAGAAAAGAGAAAAAAAAATCAGCTTGGATGAAAAGAAAAGATGATGTTGTAAGAGCAAAAACTAACTATTTTTGTCATATTTGATTCGCCTGAATTATGTGACCATATTCCCAAAGCTTTCAGAGGACATTAAGTCAATTTTAATGCTCTTAGAATTACAAATTCTAAGAATGCTCCCCAGTGTCTCTGCTCAAAGACAGAACAGAGCTAATATTTTTCATAGCTACATGCACACTTAGAGATTTCAAAATAATATCAGTCTGAAGAAGATTATGTTGTTTCTAATAGAAGATATTGAAGCTTTTAAGCAAGCAGAAGCTTCTAGATGATAAATAATGCAGCAGGGAATTAATCCAGAATATTTCATGAATGTCATCTTTTTCTGTCTATGAGCATTACTACTTTAAAATATAATCTTCTACTTGGTCACTTTCAGATGACAGTATTTCAGGAAGTAACACTCAAGTCCTGAGAACAGTTTAAATGGATGTCAGATTCTGCTAGGTGGCTATTTTGTGTATATTTTCATGATCTGAACATGTCACTTGCATGTAATAAATATCCATACTTCTTCTCTTCCCATGACTATAGTTTTTTACCACAGCATTTTCAGATCTTGGAATAATTAGCATCATTGGTCAATGTGTTGATATTTAGAGGTTTGGAGTTGAAAGTCAGGATGTTCAGGTGTTATTGATTTGCCACTTACCTAGAATTTGCTTTGAATCAGGTCATTGAATCTCGGCCTATCTCTCCATGCCTACATATAAGTTTAAGAAAGGAAGTATTTTTTATTATTTTTGAAGTTATGTAAGTTAATTTTTAAGTTAAGTTTTTCAAAAGCACAGTAGGCTCCCACATTCTAAGTGCCACTGAAATTGATAGGAGGTTCATATTCTCAGTTGCCTAGCTCTTGTGACAGTATATTCTGTATCTATTTAAAGGCTACTCTAGTTCATTAAGTTATAAGTTCATTAAGCATGTGGTAGCTTCTGCCACTGTTGTCAGCTTCTGAAAGGAACTGATGTTTCAAAAGTGTTCTGATACTTGAGTCAGCTAATGAAATTTTAAAGGGAGAACAACTGTCAACATACAGAACAAGCTGCACATGATTAAAGCATAATTTATTAAGATTGGTATCTAAGAGTAATCAGCATTAGGTGCTTGTAAAAAAAAAAAAAAAAAATTGGGAAATAGCTACCCATCTTATTTACTTTTTTATAGATATATTTGTCCATATTTACTTACTCTCTGAAATTTGGTTGTCACATATTCAGTTAGCCCTTGGCTAAAAAGAGGGAAAAGGTAGGGGAGTCAGATCTTGAGCAGATCTTGAGCAGATCAGAGAAAAGTCAGATCTTGAGCAAAGTTAGGAGTGAAAAGGTCAGGAGAAGCGCAGTTTCATAGTTTTGGAAGAATACAGGCAATGTCAGGACTGTTATGACCTAAGTGAAGGTTGATTATAAAAATATTGCTGCAAGCTTGGTGATCTCCTCTCCATTTCTGCTCCTGCTTGTCAAAGGAACATCCATATAGAACATCCAAATAGAAAGATAAGATTTTTTTTTTTTTTTTTAGTTCTTTCAGAATATTTCTATGGAGACCAGTATTTATAAAATACTACATATAAACTATATAGCTAGCCCAAATAAATTGAACAGGAGTTTTTAAGGTACCAAAATAGACAAAGAAAACACCCTGCATGAACAACAAAAGGTTAATGAAATTACATACTATTAATAATAATTGGATAGTAAAGATTGTTTCTGCTCTGCATAGGAAGAAAGAAAGAAAGAAAGAAAGAAAGAAAGAAAGAAAGAAAGAAAGAAAG
>NW_010586809.1:174921-186888 GCF_000705375.1 Tinamus guttatus | reverse complement strand
CTACACTGACTTTATCATGTTTTGTTACCAACTTAGTACAGAGGATGTTTACTTACTTAATCTGAAGCTACCAGAAATCAAAACTGAACCTTTCTTTTGACAGTTTCTTTCCATGCTTAATAGCCTTCATATGAAAAGAGGTATTTCTATCTGAACCAACAAAAAAAAAAAAAAAAATTACACTCTGTGAGTGGTTGAACATTGGAACGTATTGCCCAGGAGGTTCTGGAGTCCCCATCTTCTGCCAAGGATCAAAGGACACATATATGCAAGCCACATATTTTCTCCCTATGATACTATTATTTTCTTTTTATCAAGCTATTAAATAATAATAAAAAAAAACTTATGATATGAATGTCTCCTAATAGATTCAGTCCTTCAATCAGTATTGTGGGCTTTAGCATACCACAACTTTATTAGTTTCTCTTATATGTTCAGCTACCTGAACAATTTATCATTAGACATTCCTTAATCCTAGTCATTACTTTTTTGCTCCTGTCTCCTTTTTATCAAATCGAATTTCATCTTGGACTATTTTCAGAGGACTGTATTCTGTATATCATCTCTACTGTTATACATATGACATACTTTGCACTCACTCAATGCAAATATTGTATCTGTATGTGTATCTTTATTTATTTCACCAAACTTCTCAGTGAAAAAGATTTCAGCTTGTCTTTGAATGCTATATCATCCTCACTCAAGAATCTAAAAAATGTTTGTGTCATTCTGACTTTTATGTTACAAATGATAGATTCTAAAAAAAAAAAAAAGTCTTAAATTTTGTTCACTTGTGGTAATAGGTGTGGAAATGCAACTATACTGAATTCCACCGTCATTGCCTCCCTTCAATTTCTTCATATCTAAAGGGCTTTACTATCTATCACTGTAGTGGGTGGTTAGCTTCATGTCTGAAATACAGATAACAGTAGTGTTATGAAAGCCACCAGAAAAGAGGCTTAAAGCAGGAAAAACCTTTAAGAAATATCTAAAAGGGACCACTCTTTCAAAGTGCAGGAGTGGCTTTTTGGGAAAAAAAAAAAAATCGAAAAGCAAAGAAAGTCAAAATCTTTCAAAAAAAAAAAAAAAAAAAGAGGGGGGGAGGAAAGAAAAAGACACATTTAATGGAGAAATAATATATCCTTTCCAAAGCTATCCTGACATAAAGTATTTCTCATAGGTTGGAAACATTTTGTGAAAAACACTTTTTCAATTAACTCTTTCATTGATAGTTCAAATCTTGACTGAAAACACATTTGTATTTTGCAGCATAACCATATTTTCAATTAGATGGAGATAAAGGCATCCTGAAAATCTGATCCTTCCATTCCCTGTCCCACATGAAGCTGATTACAGTTTCAAATATAAGAAAACTATTTTCTTGAATATTAATAATTTTATGCATTTTTCAAATGCTCCTAGGAAATTCTGTGATTATTTGTCAATGGTACCCATTTTTGAAAAAGCCTATTTTTAGATCTTACATAGAAATTAGAGAACTCAATGTATAACCTCACTCCGTCAGCCCCCAGCTTTGTGTCAGGAAAGGCATATAAGCCCTGCAAGAAAGTAAACTACTTTACTTCTCTGTAAGAAATTTTCTTTCCCTTTACTGCCTTGTCACTTGTCAGATTTTGACTGGAGGTGTTCTTTTGCAGCTACTGAACAATATTCTCACCTCTCCTTCTGTTACTATGATCAGAATCACTCTGAACGTTGTCTTTCATGATTTGTGCAATATAAAAAAGCTATGTTTTAATATCCTTCTCTCTTTTGTTTTAAGTGAAAACTTGATAGATGGGATATTAATTGAATACCTGACATTTAAAGAGGTATAGAGCTGATCTGCAGCTTTATTTCCTTGAGTGCTACTCTTCTCTATTTTGAAAACTTGTTCCGGGAGGAGTCAAACAAATATTTGTCAGAATGTTGACATGCAAAATGTTATAGGTCTTGTGTACTGTGATCAATATCTGTGGGTAACTTTATTTTTTCAAGAATCACTTGCTCTGGGTCACAAAATGCTGGCTGCAGATGACCTTGTAAAATTATGCACCAAAAACTAAGTAAAACTATGCATCAGCAAAGTTGCTAAGGGTGCTCTCCGTCCCTTCATTAGGTTGCTGATGAAGAAGTGATGAAGACTGGGCCCACTACTCAGGACCCCAGTACTCCCAGTATCTGGGGGACACCTGTAGGCCACCAGCTAGACTTTGTAACACTGAGGACAACTGTCTGAGCTCTGCCTTTCAAACACTTCTCAATCCACCTCATTGTCCACTCACAATTCCTGAGCTTGAGAGTGTTTTACACTGTTATGGGAGACAGTGTCAAAATCTTGCTGAAGTCAAGGGAGACAACATTCACTACTCTGCCCTCATCTATCCAGCCAGTCATTCTGTTGCAGAAAGCTATCATGTTGGTTACACTTGCTTTGACCTTGATGAATTCATGCTGACTTGATCACCTTACCTGATCACCTTTGTGTCCTCCACATGCCTAGAGATGACATCCAGGATAAGTTGTTCTATCCCCTTTCAAAGTGTGGAGATAAAGCTGATTGGCCTGGGAGTACCTTGCTCCTTCTTCTTGCACTTTTTGAAGACTGGAATAACATTAGCCATCTTCCAGTGCTTGGGCACCTTTCATGTTCTCTATGTTCTTTCAAAGATGAATGAGAGTGGCTTGGTAATGACATCCACAAGCTCTCTCAGAACTCATGGGTGCCTCCTGTCAGGACTCACGGAGTTGTGAATGTCTAATTTACATATATTATCAATAGCCCAATTCTCTTCAGCCAGGAGAATGTTCTTCTTTCTCCAGACTTTCTCTGTGGACTTCAAGACCTGAGATTCCTGGAGGCTGGTCTTAGCAGAAGAAACTAAAGAAAAGAAGGCATTCAGTAACTCTGCCTTCTCTGTACCCTTTGTCATTAAAGCCCCTGTCCCAACAGGGGACCCATGTGGGCCCGTGTTTTCACTAGTCTTCCTTTTGTTATGAATTGCAATATCCAATTAAATATGAACTGAATATAAGATGAATTTTAAAGAAGCCTTTCATGTTGTCCTTGCCATTCCTTGAGTTTTGACTCCAAAAGCACATTGACCTTAGCCCCATCTCTGCATACTGTGACCACATCCCTGTAATCCTGCCAGGTTATTTGTCTCTCTTTTTATCTTCTGTATGCTTCTGTACTCTGTGTTTTGCCAGGAGCTTCTTGTTTATCTATACTGATCTCCTGCACCATTTGCCAGAATTCTTGTTCATTGTGATGCATCCTTCTTAAGCTTGGATGTAATCCTTGAATATCAAAGAGTTTTCTTGGATCCATCTTTCTTCTAGTGCCCAATGCCCGTGGCATTCTTCCAGACAGATCCCTGAAAAAGCCAAGTATGCTCTCCTGTGTGATCCTACATTTTGCTCTGCTCCCTCCTCTCACAATCTTGAACTCCAGCATGGAGTTCAAGGTGGTGCACTGCTAAAGACTGCAAGGTGTCCACCAGCCTTCATATCTCCAAAGTGCCCTTCTCTGTTTGAAAGTATGAGGTTCAACTGTGAACAGTTCCTCATTGGCTCTTCTACCATACCTATGAGGCTCCTCTACCATACCATCAAAGCTCTCCAGGAACCTCATGGACTACTTGTGTTTTGCTGTATGCCTATAAAAATAATCTTCACAGAATCACAGAATGGTTGAGGTGGGGCCTCTAGAGATCATCTAGTCCAACCATCCTACCCAAGCAGGGACACTTAGAGCATGTGACACACGATCGCAACCAGGTGAGTTTTGAAGATTTCCAGACAAGGAGACTCTACAACCTCTCTGGGCACCTCTCTCACCCGCACAATTAAGAAATTCTTCTTCATATGGAGATGGAACTTCCTGTGTTTTAATTTGTGCACATTGCCCCTTGTCCTGTCACTGGCCACCGCCAAGAAGAGTTTGGCCCCATCTGCTTTACAACCTCTTCTCAGCTATTTGTACATGTTTCTCAATCTTCCCTCCTGTAGGCTAAACAGGCCCAGCTTGCTTAGTCTTTCCTCATATGATACATGCTCCAGTTCTTTAATCATCTTTGTTGATCTACGCTGCACCCTCTCGAAAAGCTCCACATCCCTCTTGTACCGGGAAGCCCAGAACTGCACACAATACTCCAGGTGCGGCTATAGGCTGTTATTTTGCAGACAGTGCCTCTTATAAAGACAGATACTCCTGAGGGCTATCTGCTTTTTTCAGGATCTTTCTGATTTCAGGCAGTCCTTGCTGAATGGCATCCTCATGCTTGTCAGTGTTATCAGGTTATCAGTTACCTGAGCTACTCTGAAGATCAATGAACAGTCTTTTTTTTTTTTCCCTAAGGAATACATTTCTAAACTTTGGAATAATTTTCAGTGTGTGTGCCTGGAATAATAATAATAATAATAACTGTGAGATTCTTTATCACCCTCCATTGCACAGCTGAGGCATACCGTTATTACGGCTTTTAAATCCCACCCATGGTGCCTATCTTAAAGCAAATAAAAATATACATAATTTTAATTGAGAATATCTGTGCCTCTTTCTGGCTCCCATTTTCAGGAGCCACTGTGAATCACAGCACAAATAATACAATCACAATATATACAAAAATATATTGTTTCTGGAAAAAAAATAATAAAGCCATTAACATAAGTCTGAACAAAACAAAATCCCATGAGAGAGACAGAACTGAAAAGCAGTAACTTTTGGGAAATTAGAAATATTACAATTGTTCTTTATTTTTCTTATTTCAATTCATGTATAAATTATCATTTCTTTTCTTCATCCTTCCTGCACCCTGAGGTTCTAATGGAAACCAAAAAGGAGATATAAATTTAATGTTATTATTGTCATATCAGTAAGACAATTTGAATTCTCAGTACATCTGAATTTTCAGCTTTTCTTCCATTCATAAATCATTATATACTTGCACTCAGAAAAGAAAAGAGCTTACACTTTTCCCTTTTTTTCCCTTCCCTTCCCTTCCCTTCCCTTCCCTTCCTTCCCTTCCCTTCCCTTATTTTTCCTTCCCTTCCCTTCCCTTCTCTTTTTTTCCCTTCCCTTCCCTTCCCTTCCCTTCCCTTCCCTTCCCTTCCCTTCCCTTCCCTAAGTCAAAAGGAAAAGGATAAATGGATATATTGATGCTGAATGAGTTGTTGCAGAAGGTCTGTTTTACAGAGGTATGTAGAGCCCATGCTGTCTTAAGAGAATTCAGATGACTTTTATCGCAGAGTGCAAACAAACTCTTTAAAAAGAAAAAAAATAGTCTTAAAAAGGAAGCAAATTATGGGTATCACTATTAAGGGTGTTGTCAGAACAGGTTTCAAAAATTCCTGTAGCAGCTTTTGCATATGCGGGTTAGATGAGTGGATGCTGAGGTAGATTAACAACTGGCTGGATGGCAGAGCTCAGAGGGTGGTGATCAGTGGTGCAGAGTCTAGTTGGAGGCCTGTAGCTAGCGGAGTCTCTTAGGGGTCAGTCCTTGGTCCAGTCCTGTTCAATTTATTCATCAAGGACCTGGATGAAGGCACAGAGTGCTCCCTTTGCTGAAGACACAAAGTTGATAGGCTTAGCCGATACCCCAGAGGGCTGCGTTGCCATCCAGAGGGACCTGGACAGACTGGGCAACTGGGTGGTGAAATTCAACAAGGCCAAGTGCAAGGTCCTTCACGTGGGGAGGAATAAGCCCAGACAAGCTGACCATCAGACAGCAGTGTGCCATCATGGCCAGGAAGGCCAATGGGATTCTGGGGTGCGTTAAGAAGAGTGTCTCCAGCAGGTTGAGGAAGGCAATCCTGCCCCCCTACTCAGCCCTGGTGAGGCCACATCTGGAGTACTGTATCCAGTTCTGGGCTTCACAGTACAAGAGACAAGTGGAGCTGCTGGACAGAGACCAGCGCAGAGCTACAAGGATGATCAGGGGCCTGGAACATCTGCCCTATGAGGAGAGACTGAGAGAGCTGGGCCTGTTCAGCCTGGAGAAGAGAAGGCTGAGAGGAGACCTGATCAGTGTCTATAAGCACCTCAAGGGAGGGAGTGAAGAGAATGGGGCTAGCCTGTTTTCACTGGTGGCCACTGATAGGACTAGAGGTAATGGCCACAAACTGATGCACCAGAAGTTCCATAGGAACTTAAGGAAAAATTTTTTAATAGTGAGGGTGATGGAGCTCTGGAACAGGTTTCTAAAAGAGGTTGTGGACTCTCCTTCTCTGGAGATCTGCAAAACTCACTTGGATGCAATCCTGTGCCACGTGCTCTAGGTGACCCTGTGTGTGCAGGGGGTTGGACTAGATGATCTCTGGAGGTCCTTTCCAACCTTAACAATTCTGTGATTCTGTATGTAAGTAGCACTTATTCAACTTCTGTGTTACACATTCATGAGTTCTGCACATTTGAAAATGAAACGGGTATGATCCTTCCTGTTGTACAACATGGAAAACTGAGACAACAAATTGTTGAGATGCCTATCTATCAAAACCCAGGGGTCAGTAGCAAATCAAAAACATACCCTTAGTTTCCTATGTAAGGGAGAAAGATCAAAACTTTAACTAAAGATTAAATGACTTGTAAAATGAATTCATTTGCATAAAACAGAAAGGTAAATATTACAATTTCAGCAAAATTCACAACAATTTATTGTTTCAGCACATTCAAAACAGCTGAACTGAAGATCAAAAACTCAATGGATCAATCTCTTTAATTCTAATAATCTTTCAATGAAGTTCAAATTTGTCAATATCAAGAAAATCCACAGGTCATAAGTATGTGTCTATCAGCTTGCCTTTCATAAAACACAGACAGGTGGTATTAGAATTTTTTAGAAGATTTAAGCTACAGCACGTTCAGATTCCTGATTTTGTTCCCATAATTTGCAAGGGTGGTTTCCACTTTTTTATTTCTTTAAACTTTCTTATCTATCTTGTTAGAACTGTTGCACTTAAGAATGAGATGCTGGTAAATTTGTCATTGGTAATGGAAGTGCAGTCTTCATTCTTTTGCTCATGAATGTTTGTACTTAGATTCTGTTAAATAGATGGTTTAAATATGAAATCTGGTTTCTGTTTAACACAATTTTTGGTTTACTTGTGATTGTTCTGATAGTTCTGCTGGACACAACCGTGTATATTTCACTTTGCAATGAAGATAGAACTCCATTGCCTTCTGGAGAAACAGTGGCTTCCAAAGTAGTCTGGTAGTTTACTGTTTTTTTTTTTTTTTTTTTTTTTTTTTTTTCCACTTCATTATTTTCTATATGAAAACTTTATACCAAAGGTTTAACAGTTTATATTTTGTGTCCATTGTGCAATATTCTTCATCTTACATAATTTTATTCTGTACTGTTTTGTGGGGTTTTACTCCAGGTTTCTCTCCTGTATTTATCATTTCATCTACTTCCTAATGCCAGTTCACTCAGCTTTTTATTCCCTTAACTCCTTAAACACTGGTTTTTTCCATTCTTTTTTTTTCCAAGGGATGTCAGAAAGAACTACTGCATACAATTTGGTCCTATTTCAGAGCTCACTCCAACAGAATATATTTTTTAGGTATCTTTCTCTAACAGAGATCACAAGATTCTCACATTGTTTTTAAATCTCTAAAAGGTAAATAGTCACCTTGAGGTGTCAATTAGTGACTGCTGAGAAACTGAAAATACTCAAGAACTTAGAATATGAAGGAAATTTCTTATTTTATTAGGTAAATGAGTGAACTTGTTCATAAATTTTCTCTTCCGTTCGAAATAATTTTATTTTTTCACTAGAAAAATTACAAACACAGTATTTAATTTAGATTTTCTAACTTACTGTCTTATGCTTAAGCGTAGTCAAATAGAGAGCGCTGAATTGATCTGAGTAAATTCTCTGGGTGACAGGGTACCTAGATAGACTGCATCTCCAGTATAACTGTGCATTGATCTCCCCAAGGATAATTTGCTCTGAAATATGAAAGGACAGCTGGCATGGTGATAGATACGATTTTCAGAACAAGGTGTGTGCCTCAGACATAACAGGAAGACGTATCTCAAGAGGTCATTTTTGTGTTAATGAATGTAAAATTATGTTCTTGAAGACATAGTTTTAAGGAGACTGAACTGAATATACTATATTTCTAACACCCATTTATGCAGCAACTTTCTTCCTGAGTGATAAGCTCTTAAGGCTCATAACTGTGTTCTGATTTCTAAGTTAGAACCCAATAGCTGTGTAAAGTATACCGATGAATGGGTAGACGAATTGTTTGTAGCCGGGCTGAATTTTAAACACAAAAATGGAGGAGAATAAATAATGACTTTGTGAGCCATTCTCATATATTTGTGCTAGCATAAAGAAATACAGGTACAAAATTTGGCTATCAGAATTATAGCTGTGATATCGTATACCAAACAGTGCCATGGTACTGTTTACACTCAGGAATACAAAGAAACAAGATTTTTTATTATTATTATTATTTTTATTTATTTTTTCCTTAAATAATAAATCCCGGAGCCATGGGATTATATTTTAAATTTTATCAAATCATACTCACAGACTTCAAGATTTCAAAAAATGAAATGAAATGAAATGAAATGAAATGAAATGAAATGAGGGGAGCAGAAGGGAGGGGAGAAATAAGTTCCACAATTAATTAATTAATTTCCCTGTTAACTTGTTCTATGCTTGAGGCAGCTGGCCATACTTAATACACCTACTTATCAAATATCTATAACACAGTATTGGAAATTCATGATGTAGAGCTGCCCTCTCATCTTACTATATATTTTGATTTTCCTCATAGAGAAACTTTTTAATTTTCTTTTTTACTACTTGAATTTGAAAATATGCATGGTTCAAAGGTTTTCTCACTAAGGACCTCACTTGCATGAATTGCTGTTCAGGCAATTAATTTAGGCTTTTTCAGTTTCAGTGAACCTTAACCTCTATACAAGTGAAGCATCCCTCTTATCTGCTGTGATAACATGCAGACAACTTTGGAACTCTTATGAAAAGAGCTGGTGTAGCACTATTATGAAATGAAACCAATAAAAAAGTCACTACTGCAGAGGAAAAAACAAAACAAACAAACAAAAACACTCCCCTCTTTATCCTTTGCCAAATACTTATTCAAAGAGGTACAGATTTTTCTGAAAATCAAAAAAAAAAAAAGACTTCGGATTTAATGTTTTGAAATATTCCTTTCAGAAAAGAGAATTATCAATATGTTTTTATATCTCAGAATGTCTTCCCTCAGTCCATAATGGAAATGTGCTTTGAATATATTTTGAAAAAAAATGATGGATCCCAAAAGGAAAACTAGAGATAAAAAAATCTGAGCCAGCCTTGTTTGAATCAAATGCGGAGAATTTCTAAATGTTTGTTTGTTTGCTTTTTCTTTGCTTCCCTTCTTTGACCTTTTTTTTCCTAACACTGACTACAATTCTTTTTCTTAGTTGTGGCTCCTATATTAGGAACTGAGCACCACAGCTGTTATTACAAATTCATGTGACAGTCCATTAAACGGCTGCCTTCACTATATATATCTTCAGTTTGTGATATCTTTGTAAGCTTCTACTCTGTAAACTCCTAACTTTAGGACAGAGTAACTGTAAATGAGTGTTCAAAAAGAGTGAGAGTGAGAATCCTGGAGGACATCGAAAAACAAACCTTAGGATGAAAGAGATACAAAAGCCCAAGGCAAGTTATTTAGGGAACAGATTTGAGAACCAAATAAACTGACAGTGGTGGTTGGTAAAAGAATAGAAATTATTATTTTTTTTAAATAAGATTTTATCTTTAAATACTCTAGAAAATAGTTATTCCTTGAAAGTTATCTTATTTTTTCACCATTACTCCTGTAGGATGCTTTCTAGCTTCCACTGTCTCATCTTTCAGTACTAAGAATGGAATTAATCACTTTCATTTTCTGTTGCATTAAAGCCATTGAAAACTGCTTGTATTTTTGTATGTAATATATTTATCCATTTATTTATTCATCCATCATTTTCTCCATGTCTGAGTAATGTTTTGTTTTCTTAAAGAATTATTTGAAAGAAAAACTCCATTGTCTAGGTTTTGAGCAGCTTTTCCGACTTTTTCTGACCTAATCTCAAAGCATCAAGGGAACAAGTCATAGAGGCACAAGATGCTCTTCTAAACATATGGAAAGTGCTCACCCATCACTTTGGGCATTTGAGGTGCATTCATTCTCTCTCATCATTTCTTTCTTTCATGACTACTGTCTTGTCAAAATGCCGTCTCTTCTACACCAAATCAATTTTGACTAATATAAGTGAAATAAAAGCCTCTTCTATGGCTGTCTTTAAATGCTTGTGCAATATCAAAATTGCTAACTTTTTTTTTCTCTTTTCCTTTAAAAAGATGGATGACAAAAGTTTTATTTTTAAAAAAGTTTTTATAGTAGGCATGCTTTAATGAGACAGCCTTAATGAGAATCACCCAATCAAAGGTAAAAAAGTAACACGAAGATCACAAGATAATGCTTTCATCATAAATCCTGGGGTACAAGTATAGATAGCAAGGCAGAATCTGTTTAACAGTAACTGAGTTTCAATTTCTGTATGTTTGGAGTATGGAGCAGTATGGGAAAGCATGGAGAAGAAAGTGTTGTCACAATATCTTGGAATACTAATGAAATACGGATCTTACAGACATGTTATATTTGCACATTGTTGCTAGAGTTAGGACTAATTTTTAAATAAAATTCACCAATTGTTTGTAAGTCTGATTCAAGTATAGTCCTATTATTTGTAATCCTGTGTGGCCACAGAAGTAGATTTAGTTAGGACCCAAATTGCTTTGTGCAGGTGCTTCAGGACTATTACTCTAGGAGAGTCAATCCTGAATTATAATTTCCATGTCTCAATACCTGTGTCTGTTGCAACAGTTTCAAACCCCATTGTTGACAACAGGAGGCAGGAGATAAAGGCCAGATAAATAGCTTTTTACCTTGTCTTTTATTGGTAATTTAATAGTTTTTTCCATTACATATACTTTAGGTTATATAGATAATATTATACATTCAGATTAGAGTCACCAATGCCCACAGAGATAATTGGTGGAAGTGGTAAGAGAATACAAAGTTTATGCTTCCTAGTAAGAGGCTCAGATTAATAATTTAACCTTTTCTGTCCTGACTGCTGAGTGAATTTTCAGAAGTATTTGATAAATCCCAGTGACTACGTATGAAGGGTGTGAAATACATATTGGTTTAAATGTAGAGAATATCACCAAAATATCTTTTTTTTTTTTTTTTTTTAATTCTTAACAGCTCTTGAGTGTGCTGAAGTGCAAGGAGTGCTGCTAGTCAGTCTTCCTGATAAGAAAGAAAACTTATGAATGACAGAGGGAATCTACAGGCTCTTCTGAATGCTGATAGATTATTGGTGTTTACAGCCATGTAAAAGAAAAATCTGACGTATTTATTACAAAGCAGTGGCAGAGCAGCATTTGGGTTAGCTGTAAAACCTCTGACTTGTTGTTATACTGTTATGGCTGGAAGTAATCTTACAATATGAATAGAAAAGTGAAGTTAAAGACACCTTCTGTAAGATCCTTAGTATAAAAAAAGTGCAGCTTATCTGTTCTTCAGATACAAGGAGAAAAATTACCAGTGACACTTAGTTTTTTGTGTCTATTCGCTCAAGCAGATGACATTATAATGGCAGTAGTATATTTCCAAGATATCACAACCAACACAGAACAGGAAACTCAGAATATTTCTTATTTGACTTGATCTAAAATGAGTGAATCTTTTAAGCAAGTGTAAAAGTCATACAAAACCTTTGTGAGGGCAAGCATGTGAGGGCAAGTGGTGATCAGTGGTGCAGAGTCTAGTTGGAGGCCTGTGGCTAGTGGGGTCCCCCAGGGGTCAGTCCTTGGTCCAGTCCTGTTCAATTTATTCATCAATGACCTGGATGAAGGCACAGAGTGCTCCCTCAGCAAGTTTGCTGATGA
>NW_010586809.1:150274-174668 GCF_000705375.1 Tinamus guttatus | reverse complement strand
CACAGTACAAGGGGGATGTGGAGCTGCTGGAGAGAGTCCAGCGCAGGGCTACAAGGATGCTCAGGGGCCTGGAACATCTGCCCTATGAGGAGAGGCTGAGGGAGCTGGGCCTGTTCAGCCTGGAGAAGAGAAGGCTGAGAGGGGATCTAATCAGTGTCTATACATACCTCAAGGGAGGGAGTGCAGAGGACGGGGATGGTCTCTTTTCAGTGGTGGCCACTGATAGGACTAGAGGAAATGGCCGGAAACTGAAACATCAAAAATTCCATAGGAACTTAAGGAAAAATTTCTTAACAGTGAGGGTGACAGAGCACTGGAACAGGGTGCCCAGAGAGGTTGTGGAGTCTCCTTCTCTGGAGATCTTCAAAACCCACTTGGATGCAGTCCTGTGCCACGTGCTCTAGGTGTCCCTGCGTATGCAGGGGGGTTGGACTAGATGATCTCTAGAGGTCCCTTCCAACCCTAAGCATTCTATGATTCTATGATTCTATGATCTATTTTGTTTTGGGTTACTTTTTCCTCTGATATTTAAAAATGTGGGTCCGTTAAAATGAAAGTGATTTGAAATCAGAGAGTCTTGACTGCCTTAACTATTTCACTGTGTTTTTTTTTTTTTTTTTTTTTTTTTTTTTTTTTTTTTTTTTAGAAAAAAATCAGGATGTGAAACTGACTTTGCACATTTTTCTGTATTGTTTTGTAGCCAATTGTTCTGTATTATTTTATCTCCAGCCTCCCACCTCCCAGCTCAACAGTAAAGCTACCAAGGATCCACAGTCCAGTTCTGTTATGACACTAGGAGCAGGGAGAATGGATATATAGAAAGAATTACTGTCAAGGAAGGAAAGAAAGAAAAAAGGAACGAATGAATAAAAGAATGAATGAAATAGATACAATGCGGAAGCAAACAGAGGTATGTTCAGAATGCAAAGTGCAGATTTTTCTTCTCTGATTATGCTATGTCATACAATATTACTTTTACAACTATGAAGTTGTGATGACTTCTAATTTATACTTTGTATAAAAATAAGTAGAGGTAAAACCGTAAATGCAGCAAGAATTTCCTATATACAACTAAGTTAAAACAAAAACTGCTAATTGTTTTTCTGGATTGCTGTCCTGAAATAATTTAGAAAATTGAAATGCTAAGTTAATTCCTTTTTAATTAATTAATGTTTCATTAATTCTTTTTGTGTCATCTGGATGCCGAAGGAGATCAGAAATAAGAATAAATCCCGTTGAGAAGTACATCATGATTAATTAATTTTCATTATTTGATCTGAAATGTTACTCCGTTTAGGCACTATGTTTGGCACTCTTTTGTTGTTGGACTAATTAAGTAACCAGGAAAAGAAATGTCTCAAAACTCTGTCCTCTCATGTCTATGGGTTTATCTGTTTCACTGAAGTGTCGCCTCAGTTGTGAGTTTGGGCATTGATTAGTTTCTTAGAGTGTTTTCAGTAGTGGTGAAAACTTATTGACATTCCCTTTCCCTTAGTACCTTCCTATCTTTTTAGACTTCACCTCGTTGTTCCAATATGTCTGACCAGGCTGTGTTCTTTGGATATATGAAATTGTCAGCTTCAGGCTTAGGCTTTCCTTGCGATAAAACTAATTCTGTGGAGCACAGGAGCTAAAAAGCCAAGCTTGTAGTTTTCAAAATGAGACAAAAAAAATGAGGACTCCAGCCTTGCTTTTTCACTCTGACCAAAAAAGGCAAGGAAAACAGAGACAGAAGAGTTGGAGTAGCATGTTAAAAGTAACTCAGTTAGGCAATAGATCAGCTTTGAATAGAAACCTCTGTACTAAAAAGCATAAATCCTTTCACTTTTTTCTAGAGAACTAAATTTTCCATCAGTCTCATTGCTGAAGAATATTAAGACTCATAGTGTCTTACATAGTTGACTTCATGCTCTTTTTCAGGGTCTTACTGTTGATCACAATGACAGAGGAAAAAATAATCAGAAGAAATAAAGGAAAACAGCAATAAAGTTGTTATGAATTCAGTTTACATTTTCAGAAGATGCTCAAACACATAACCTTATTTGAAATTTACATTTCAAATGCAAGTGGTGAATGCAATTAAAAACTAAGTGTGTTTATAGCTGTGTTTCATTACACAAAACTCTATGACCTATCAAGTTTAACTTTCTCTTCTGCCTTATCAATATTTGATGGATTCATGAATATGTACTTAATGAAAAGCCATTTTTTTTTGAAAATATTGTTTTGTTTACCAAAAATGCACCCTTCTATATTTTATTTTATTGCTGTGTTTCGCAATGAATTTTATATTAAAATGATAAGGATTTCTTTCTGAAAATTGCTGATCCTGGAACTAAATGAGATAAAGCATAGCTCTGTGTCTGTATTCTGAACATGTTCTGTGATAAAATAGAAGGAACCAGTAAAATACTACATGCAGTGCAAGACAGTGAATGCAGTCTTTTGTACTAGTAGTCTTAGAAATTAGTTTTGTCTCTGTACATCTGTCTCTTCAATGTAAAATTATTTGCCTGGCTAGTTTCTCTGTAAGTTATTAACTTACAAGCATAGTAGCAAGTTGCTGTGAAAATATTATGGGAAATAACTTCATCTGATCATACTATGGAAAAAAAATATCTGGCATCCTTCCGTACCTTTCTTCAGTTGTTAAAGGTTGAGATATGTCTCTATGTGAAAATTCAGTGATCTTGCTTTCCAGCAGATCATAACTGGAACACTACTTGTCTCTTTATAGCCTAAGAAAGGAGGAGAAAATCTAAGGTTTCAGTGTAATGAGTGAATACATTCTCAAATACACTCACATATATATCAATGATTAGGTGTAGTCTGATACCCAATATGCACAGATAAATATAAGCATTGCTATATTAGATCTGTTTATTTATATCCTTTCTCTAATATTCTCTAGTATAGTCCCTCTAGTATTGACCTATAGTACACATTTCAGAAGAAAGTGATAGAATTCATCAATAAGAAGACAGGAATTGACTTCTGTGTTGAGTGAGATAATACTGATTCACTTAATTATTTATAAGCTATTTTTGCATGAAATGATAAACATTTATATTTCATTAAAAAAAAACTTTTTTTTTTTTTTTTTAGATTTGTAAACCTGAATGAAACTCCAATTTTTTTAATCTAATCTCAACCGCTCAGTGCGTTGTTTTCAATATAATCACTACCTTACCTTAAACTGATATCCCTTTTTGGCAATTGATCAAAGCTGCTTAAAGGAACCACAGGAGACTGATACCTGGATGTAAATTTTTTTAAGGTACATGATCTCTACATGCAGCTATCATATATAAGCCTCTCATATTTGTCTAATAAGGCCTCATCATGATCAGAATTGTTCAAATTAACTGAAAACTCATCACAATTTAAAGCTCTTTAAAGAAATGTTGAAGTTATGAATAGCCGTCTTTTCTGCTGTAATTACAAAATGCTTGTTAGTGAGCACCAACACTGAAGCAACAGGAAAAAAAAATAGTAGTAGAACCAGTTCTATATGAGAAAATATTTTATCTCTTTGTAGGAGACTGTTCCACCATCAAGCATACGACTAGAACTTTGCCATCAGAAAGTTACAGAAATAATATCCAAATGACAGTTTGTGTTCATCATATTTGTTCAAAGGAGGTCTCATGTAAGCACACTGAAAAAGACCCATACTGAACTTATTGATTTTTTTGAAGCTTTTGTAACCAGAGAAATGTCCATTTTATAAAGTGTTGTGTGATTTTTTTTCTTGAATGTATTTATCATTTATATCATAATAATGAGTTCTGTTACTCTGTAACACTTTGGTACGCAATTAATCTGACTTGCCACACTACTATTTGCATTACTGTTTGCCTAAGTAATAATATACGAAATAATCTACTCTGATAATTCTTTAAAAGCTTTCCAAACCACTGAAGCTAGGGAGTAAAAACAGAGAGTAACAGAGTAACAATTTCATGAAAGAATGAAGAAATAAGTCAAGATATGCTGTTATTATATGAAATATATTCTCTTTGTGGCTGCTTCCTTTTTTTTTTTTTTTTTAAGCAGGCAAAGTAAGTTAATTTTCTGGTTTCATAGGTGTCTGAACTTCTTTTCAAAAAAAATAATATATTTTATTCTTCCTAGAATTCATTTATATTATGGTTGAATCATTATAATATTAAACTAATCCACTAGAATTGAGTGTGGTGAAAATATGGAAGAAAATAGAACTGGTGTAGATTTTAGGAAAAGTCTTAGAGGGTTCAGGCACAATAATACCAGCTGCATGTTTCATGTATATTCGTAAGCATATTGACATTTATTATTAATGGCACATGCTATAGGCCTTTCAAAACAGCATAAAAAATATCATCAGTATTAAATTCTCTTTTTATTTGTTTGCACACTAAAATGAATCTTTACAATCTTCGTCTTTTGAATATTTCCTAAACCACTAGAAAAAGTGTATGTTAGATAGTATCAGTTAAACTATCTCTTTCTGTATTTGTGACACTATGCCTGTTAATCTTAGCTGACTATCTGGACCCTGACTTACTTACTTTAAGAAGAGCAAATCACTTTCTCCCTAAATATTATGTGAGGGAACCCTTGGCTATTCATCTCGGATATATTTTAAAAGAAATATTCTATACAGAAAATATGTATTAAATCCTACAAACTACCTATAAGTATTTCCATAGTAAATAGGTATCTACCATCGATAAATACCTAGGTATGTATCAAAAGAAAGATTAGACTAGAAATATCCAGATATCTCTTGTTCTGGCACATATCTCTGTAAAAGGAAACCTAGCATTTACCCACAGGCTAAGATATTGTAGATTCGGGTACTGATAAATAAAACTATTTTCTCCAAACAGGTTGAGACTTTTTTAAGACTAGTGAAGGAAGTTGGTTATTGTGATAAATATGCCAATAAGGTAAAAGAAAAGAAAAAAAAAAGAGAGATTAAACACTTTTAACCAAAATCTGATATATGTCCTGACATACATTGACTTTACTAAATTATCTTGCCAAATCTAGCCTGACAGAACTTTATTACGTACTTTTCTCTGGAAACACCACTGATATTTTCAAACTTCAGTGTTTGATACAATATGTATTTATAGTATATATCTCCCTATATATCTATATATAGTAGAGCTACATATATTACGTTTATATGTTATTACATATATTATATAGTCTATTGTATATTTTATATATGTTAATATAATATATGTAAAATATATATTATCATATTCATCTCAGTAAATGTTAATTCAGATATTCAGTAACACTTGGACTGCTTTCCTGCCAATCATATGTATGCAAGATCATATGTAGAATATTCTAAAGAAATCCAGTGTGTTACTGTATTTTGGTATTACTACATTTAGTGTAGGAGAAAAACAAATTTATAAAAGGTCCAGTGTTCTGTCCAAGTGGAGATATGAAAGACAAACAAGGAAAATCATTAAAAACATCGTTCCAAGAAAATTAAGGTAAAGACTTCTCTCTTTTCAGCTGCATATTTAGAGACCTATAGAGTCCGCAGAAATATTATAGGAGAGAAAAGCAGCACAAAGTCCAATACCAATAAATGCCTCTTTTTATTTTTATCTGAATCATTTTATGAAGCCTGTATAATTCTCTGATAACTATTTTTTTTTCTAATTGCACCATGCTCCAGTGGTTTCAACATTACTAATTAGTTTACCCTCAATTTACAGAGACCACTGTGTCTCATTCCAGCCCAAAGCATGCTGTCTGAAATGGTACTGAAATGTACTCATATAAAACATTTGTTACAGCAATGCTTATCAAACAACAGCAACGCTTATCAAACATGTCAACACTGCCAGAAGCTGAAACAAACAGATCTGCACCTTATAGGACATTGTGGAATAAAATATGGCCCACAAATGACTTAGTACAGTGTAAAATGGAACAAGTAGGAATCATACATTTCAGAAAGTGAAAGTCCCCTTTGGAAAGAGTTCATTTACTTGATCTCTGTGTAGCTTTCACTTGTCCAGCAGGGGGAGGAAAAATGCAAATACAGTGGCAGAAAAGAAAAAGACCAAAAAAAAAAAAAAAAGTTCATATAGAAGTTAACTAAATAAATTAATTAAAGCTGTAGCTGAGAAACTTCAACATGTGAAACAGAAAGTCATGAATAACTATTTTTATGCCAGATTATTTTATACCAAGTTTCTAAAAAATTCAGGAGTTCAAAAACACATTAAACTGTAACACAGTTTAATTGATTACCCTATTTGGCCAAATAATAATAGTAATAGTAATAGTAGTAAAATAGCTTTGCACAGTTAAGCTTAATGTACATTTTAAATTAAGTTATTGAATATTCATGTTGTTTAATGGCATTCATCCACATATTTGTTTAAAAGCAATAAAAAAAAAAGAAAGAAAAGAAATAATCAAAAAGAGGTGTTCCTGTGAATATTTAGTTCTGGGTGTGGAATAGGCAGAATTGAGATTTTAAAACTGCCAGTATTTTAATCAACAATAATCTGTGGAGACCTAAATTAAACTCTCCTAATATACTAGTAATCATATTTTCTTAATTTGCTATTTGCTAGCACTTATGCCATTAAATAACCAAAAAAAGTGACCTGGCTGACAGAAAGTGGAGCAGAGCATCACACCAGAATGGAGGTATGACGGGCCAAAGCTGAGGTACACTGGCAGAGCAGTGTGGGGAGATTTGCAGTGCAGATGTCTGCAGTGTGTTGAGCTGTAATTAGTGCCATTAGTTTCTCATTTTCAGGAGTCAGATGTTCAGTCCACTGAGGCATACCACAAAATCCACAGCCTGCCAACAGCAAAGTATCTGTGTGAGGGCAGAAAAGGAGCCGTGTGCTGCTGCTCAGGGATCTCATGAGTCTGGCAGAGATGGTGGCTGGGAAGCCCCACCATTGCACTGAGGCAGAGCAGCTGCAGTTTTGGATTACTGCAGCTGGTATCCAAAGCGAAGAAAGGCATGTATTGTCTTTTCACCCTGTGAGAGACTCCATAGAAGACATGCTCTGTTCAAAGGTGAACGATGCATCTGCAGAAACAGTCTCTTGCCTTCAACCAAAAGACAGACTTCTGAGCACATCTTCTGTTGCAAACTGTAGATTATGAAATAGTACTTAGGATATAATTACTTTTGGATAGTTGAGAAGGAATTGCACTAGTCATTTTCCACATGACAGCCTCTCTAGATGTTCAGTATCCTACAGCTGATAGATGGTACAGCTGTATTTGGTTGAAATACAATATATGGAATAAAATATACTTTCTTATGAAGAGATAGAATTGTGCATATTAGTAAGAAAATATTGGAGAAGGGACACTCTAGCCTGTAAATGTATAATAATTTATAATTATTATTATTTCAAGAAAGTTGTTATCTTTGCGGAGAAGGCTATAATTTGCAACTATTTTGCATGTTCTCTCCTATGTAAATTAGATCTAGGTCTCTGGATGGAGAAATCAACATATGCTGTTTAATTAATTCCCTTCATAAATATGAAACAAACAAACAAAAAAAAAACAGTTCTATTCTCTCTGTAAGTTGAATTTTACATGTATTTCCAAGGTGTAATAATCACTAATAAGTGGTAAGTCCAGGAAATTCCAAAAAAAAAAAAAGAAAAAAAAGACTGTCCCTATAATTATGACAGGTAAGTGGACTAGTGGGAAAATCAAGGTAATTGTAGATGAAATGTGTACATGGGATATAGAGACATAACCAAGATAGATTTATCTAACTAGCTCCAGTGCAGATACAATGAAGGCATGGCAATATGAATTTAACTTTTATCATCAACCTATTCACCTTGTCAGGCTTGTGTAGTTTCACTGAAATGCACAACATTTCCTTGTGGTTTTATGGTGCTGAGGCATGACCTCACTGGTAAAGTGAAGGTTGTGATTGGTTATCTACACATGCTAACAACAGTTTGTTGTTGCAATCGCACGTTTGTGTTTTGGATTTAGTGTATGAACATAAGCATGATTTTGACCAATGTTATTATCAGTGTAACTGAGAAAGTATGAATAAAGTTGATGAGACTGCAGTTACATGCCAAGGAAACTAAGCATACAATTGTGCAGAGCAGATCAGTGCAGAGAGCATAAACCACAGGTAAACTCCGTGGTAAAATAATTTGAGGTTTCCATAGTCATGCACTTCTGCCACAAGTCATTTAGATATATCACAGTCAATCAACAGTTTCTTCCTAAAGTAATCGGTGTAATCATAAAATGTAGAAAATATTTATTAGGGATAATTAATCAGTCAGCAGAGATTTAACAATTCCTGTAACAAGATAAAAGGATAAAAAGCTCTCTAGAAGGAGAATTAAGAACACAAAATGCCTTCTTTTAAGATCAATAAAGTCTAAAGATCCTACTTAAGGATTAAATTGCAGAAGACCTATGAGGTCTGAACAGTTTTGTTTATAAAAGAATAAAAAGAAATATTGGAGATTTTAACTATACTAAACATTGATTAAAAAAAAGGTGTAATCCTAGTTTAATATGGAGAAAAGATGTTTTTGAATACATCCTGGAATTTCTTGTCAAAAAGTCAAGGGTAGACAACCTTTGGCTGAGGCAAAATCACATTTTCATATATAAAGATAAAAATAATAAATCAGTCTCATTAAAAAAAATAAGGCCAACAGGCACTGATGTTTTATATGCAGCAAGCCTTGACTGCAACTTACCTTCCTCTTTCCAAAGGAAAAAAATAGAAAATTGTTCACAGCAAACAACCAGCAGTATGATCTGATCCTGTTGTTCAGCTTTACAAAACAGTTATTTACTGTTCATGCCTCCATATTCTAGATCAGGATTAGAAACACAATTAGAAAACCAAACAGATTCTGATTTTTTCCCCCACTTTAAGCTATAGATGGTATTTTTATTTCCTTTAAGAAAAACACAGCAAAACAAAAAGTCATTTTCCTGTAAAAGTAAGGAAGGTGCAAATACCAAGTTCCTGTTTCATTTAGGATGTTTAAGCAACAAAGTGGACGCATGTAAGTTAAATAAAGTAGCTAGAACACTTTCTTGTATGCCAATATCTCACTATAACAGCAACAAAAACAGCTGCAGTTGACAGTGTGAATAACTTCAGTTAATCATCTGACCTATGATCTCTAATAGATTAACAGTATAAATCCATTTCATGCTGAACAGAATAGATGATATTTTGTGGCCATACATCTAATGTATGAGCAGTATAACAATAAATTATCAGACTTGACACCTGTATAGCTGAATTCAAGCTACAAGTGGAAATAACATTGGCAAATTCCTGTACCTTTTCAGGCATAGTTGCTTTTGATACCATTAGTATGCATTTGCATCACTGATCCCAACTTAAAAAGATGTCTGGAAATTATGCCCGACTTTAAGTTGTTAAATTCTAGGCATTTTTAAGTTCTCTCAGTGCTGATGTAGGCTAGGGGAAGCTTACTAAATGCTTAAATGTTACAAAACAAAAATAAGCACCACATTTTTTCTTGCTGTCAAAATACATTAAGCAGAAGGTTTTTATATGTTATTACAGTCACATCCAAGGAATCACCCTGAAAGGACATAGATATAAAGGAAACCTAGTATGCAATCAGTTAGGAGGCATACTTATAATAATAAATTTGCTTTCAAGTATCTATACATAGCTTTGGTTTCTCTGGCACCATTAGTAGTTTATTTTCTGGTCAGATGCACTATTGATTATTATGCATCAAGCCTATTTCTTTCTCATTAGCTTTCCAAACTTTTCTTTGCTTCACTTTTAGTCAGATACAAAAGCTGAGCAAGATTATGTAAGACTGGTTGCTTAGCAACCGTCTTATTCCTAAAACAATAATGGTCAAGAGCTCCATTTCATCTTCTCTTGAAAGAGGTCAGATATTCTTCCCTTTTTGCAGTGTTTCAGTGTTATCCTCCCTCCCTTCCTTCCTTCCTTCTGCCCTTCTGCCCTTCGTTCCTTTCTTCCCTCCTTCCTTCCCTCCCTCCCTCCTTCTTTCTTTCTTTCTTTCTTTCTTTCTTTCCCTTCCTTCCTTCCTTCCTTCCTTCCTTCCTTCCTTCCTTCTCTTTCTTTCTTTCCCTTCCTTCCTTCCTTCCTTCCTTTCTTCCTTCCTTCTTTCCTTCCTTTTCCTATTTTTCCTTCCTTCCTTCCTTCCTTCCTTCCTTCCTTCCTTCCTTCCTTCCTTCCTTTTGCTTTTGGCAAAGAAAAAAAATATTCACAAATTTTATTAATTTTTATTAATTTGACTTATGCAAATTGTGTGTAACTTAAATTTGGGTTGTCTCTATTTGTCTGTGTGAGCACAAACTTTTATGTTTGATCTCCCTGCAGAGGGGAAAATACACTAAGAAATCTAATCACTAGCAAAATGACTGCAGGGATAGAATAAGTAAAGAAGGAAGGGGAAAAGTGCAGGAGAAGGTAAACCTCCTTCTTTAACATCCAGAAATAAGCTTCAAAGGAGATTTTGGGAAATGTAGCAAAAATAAATGCCTGTCTTGAGTTATGCTTAGTTAAAGGCTGAGAGGCTTAAAAGAAAATGAATTTTCTACTTGAAGACTTCAACATTTACTTGAACTCATGAGACCCATAATTTTCACTACTATGTTTTTAGCCTTTTTTTGTATTTCAAATAAGCAAGCTATTCCTCTCCGTTCACCCATAGCTTTGTCTTAATGCTTGATTTTTGTTCTTAGAGGACTTCCTTGAGGTCAAGTAATTCAGTGGAGTTAACTGGATGCATGATATGATTCTTGGTGTCTAATGTAGCCCAAGAATTATACATTTATAAAAACTGCTAGAGGAAACTTTAAAAAAAATCCTCCACTACATTCATGGAGAGTGAATCAGATGTTCCTCATGGTTTGTTTCCTTCATTTATTAAACAGTCAGCCCAACTCAACAATTATTTTCTAGAAGATGCTAGTCTTGAAAGCACATAGGAAAGGGATTTAAAAACCATGAAGTGATAGTGCCTGTTTGATGTATTAAACAAAGGATATCACTGTAATATTAAAGACACTGTATGTAGCGGGATCTTTTTTATTCTGTTAGAATTCATAATGCTCAAAAAAAAAACCAAGAAAAAGTAATTTTCATAACTGCTTTTTAGCAGCTTAAATGACTGTGTTGCACTTCATTGACTTTCAAATACAGAAGAAAAACGTTTTTCTTCACTTGTGCATCTCTGCAGCTTGTTGTACTATGATTTTTTTTCCCCAGACATTTATCATAGCCTTTTCTGAATACTTTCTAAGGCTATTTGCTCTTAAGCTTACCCTAAGCCTCCTGTTGCTCAAATTAATGTAGTCTTCTCTATGTAGTTATGTGAAATGGCACTGTTGCTTGACACCTTGATTGATAGCTTTCCTTTCCTTTCCTTTCCTTTCCTTTCCTTTCCTTTCCTTTCCTTTCCTTTCCTTCCCTTCCCTTCCCTTCCCTTTCCTCTCCCTCTCCCCTCCCCTCCCCTCCCTTTTCCCATTTTCAACACTGAATTTCAACACAGCTGTACTACTTAGTGGCATGCTAATTAGTTATGAATTGCTGTGGGATGAGGATTTTCTGTGTTGTTTTGTGTTGTCTTCAGAAAGGTCACTGCTTTAATTAGTTCCCACTGCAGTAGCACAAGCAGAAACCAAGAGTATTCAGAGTTCGTGGGCTGCTCGCAGATTGTGGTTGCTTTGTATGTATGATGTAAAGAAGCTTATGGAGTCACATGTCCTCCCTTCCTGTTGCTACCCTTGAGCCAGTACATATTGAAATGGATCAGGGAACTGGAAAGACAAGTAGGAAGTCCAGAAAAACAAGCAAACAAGCTAATAGTAGGCCTAGCACAACTTACCATAACACTGCCAAACGTCTTGTATAACAACAAAACATGAATGATCGCAGTGGGCATATGACCAGCAGGGAGAAGCAGTAACTGTTTAAAGGACTTATGTTAGTGCTACTATCAAGGAGTTGTTTGTAAAAATACACGTAAACTTTCTAATTTTGAAGGTATTATAAGGCTGCCAGATTTCCAATGTTTTAGACTGAAATATTCCTAATGTAAGCAATGAGAGAATTGGTGTATTAGTGGGATCAGTTATAGCTTTTCAACCAAAGGCCTTTGACATCTAAGTCTCAACTTCTTCCTTAAAAAAAGTTTCTTAACATTCTGTAACATAGTTCATTTATATTATGGATAACAAAAAGATTTGGAGGGGAGAACATCTCGTGTGGTGTGAGTTATGCACATCTTGCTCTAGCTTCTTCTTACTTACCACCAGATTGCATGGACAAAACTTGACTATTACAGATAATCAGGCAACCAGCCTGCTTTTAGACACTTATAATACCACTATAATACCATTATAAGCTTTGCTTATAACTCTATTTGGCAGCTAAGTAACCTTGGAAATTATGATTGATGTTTCTAAATGATGATGTTGATTTTGAAATCATGTGCTTTCTGACTAATAACCTGTATTTCTTCCATTTTCCTATCTGTTCTTGTGAAAATGAAGCTCATCAATATTTTCTTGCTGTAAAATATAAGAATGATAATATAGTGCTCTCATTTTAAGCCCTTTTATACTCTTTTCAAAGGCTCAATTCAAAAGCTCATCGTTTAAATTCTGGACAAGGTAGGTTTATTGTATGTAGAAAAAAAAAGCTCTTTTTTTTTTTAAACTCATTTCATACTCAGCTCTCCAGTAGAATTCAGGAAGTATCATGTTGATTTTATCTTTTTTTTCTTAAAGTTGTTTTCAGGTCAATATATTTTCAACCCGTTGAATTATGTACTCTCTTCTTTTAGTTTTGTTTTTACTAAAAATCTTGTATTATTCCTTCCTTCATCACATTTTTTTCTCCCTTTTAGCTTATATAATATTAATATTAATTTTATACTTTAAAGTGTATTTATGTAATACAAAGTGTATTTTTTTTAGTTTTTTTTTGAATGATCTCTCCCCATACATTCTTTTCTTTTAATCTTTTCTGATTTTTTTTTCTGTTAATATTTTTGTGTCTCATTGTCAAAGCTATTACTTTTTCCAGTATGATAGGCTCACCAATATTGTACTCACAAAATTATGCTTGTATTTACTGTAGAGAAGAAAACAGTTACCATTTAATCTTCTGATAGCAAATATGAATTGCTCTAAAAGAAACAAACTCAATGGTCTAGATTTATATTTTGTTATTCTAAGTCAAGTATTGCTATCCTATTTAGAGTGTCTATGACATTCTGCTCTATGCAAAGAACTTCACGGACACATGAAAATCTGAATCTAAATCTATGTAATGCCCTTGTCCAACTGGGTACAATTTGCCCAACCTATTCTAAGGTGATCTCCATGTGGTCAGACAAGAAATGTGGGTGTACTTTATGTGGGTGTAGTTTCTAGCAAGCTACCTTTTTTTCGCCTCTTTTCCAAAATTCCAGAGAGTATTACAAACAGCAGACATCAAGTGTGGACAAAGAGGAGAAGGAGAGGGAAAGAATTGGGAAAAGTTGTCTTTAAATCTCCTAGAATCATGGAGATGAAAATAAATCTGGAAATTTAAAGTCAATTCTTGCCTCACATAACCACAAATCTAAATTCCCATAGCAAGATGCTCTGGAGGAGATCCAAGAAGTTATTCTATTTTCCTTTGTTTAATCTTTCTGGTTTTCTGCTGAGATGGCTGCCCATCTCCAGGTTTTTATAAAATCAAAACGAAAGAAAACAAAGCAAGAAATGTCTGGGAGCTGTATGAAAATCCGCTGATGTTGCTACCAATTACTACAACTCCATATGTCATCTCGTAAGAAAGTGGCAAAGAAAAGTTTTGGGAGGGTTGTATGACAATATCATTGAGATTCCCTGTATCATACAGCTTCGGGTTTTCAGGAATTTCTTGAGGAAAAAAAAAAAAAAAAAAAGTATACAAAAGTATCCCTCACTTTTCCCTTTCCTCACAGAGCACTGAAGGTCTTCTGCATCTGCTTCCTGAAGTTGAAAAATGCCGAAGGTATTTTGAAATGCCAAAAGACACAATACAGATAATTCATGTTTCTAGACTGACTGACAACTCAGTCCTAGAATAGTTGTGAAGAATGTTATGAAGACATCTCAAGACATACTTATGACTTGAATTTCTGTTTGAAATTCACTCAGCTTAGGTAATTATGATTTTTGTTTTGGTTGCATGGAAGAAAGATCAGAGAAAATATCTTTTGGATTTTTGGTACTTACTATTTTATTCTTAAAATGCACAGCTCTGTGTTTAAAATGAAGAATTGATAGAGTTCATTTCTTTCTTTCCTTTTTTTTTTTTTTTTTTAATTTTCCCCCCCCATTATTATAGTCTCTCTAAAACAGTTCTCTTTTCTCTTTTTAAGGAAAATTTTTACTATTCTGAAAGATGTCCCTCTCTTCCTTCCTCTTAGGTCATCTGTTAAATAAAGTATTCTTGAATGGAAACAAGTAGATGGTATTGGTTAAAGCTGAGTTCCAGAAGCAGTGCAAAAGTACTGCATAACCTGGAATGATATACTAAGGGAATTCAAATGTTAGAGTGGAAAGGGTAAAAAACCACGCTCTAAATCTCTGTTGTCAATCAACGAATTCTGGAAGCTAATGAAATATGGAAGGAATTTTGGAAATTAAAAACTGTATTTTCCACTTCAAAAATGCAATTGCTGATGTGTTTATAATATTCAAACAGCTTAATGTTTACACCCATTTAATAATATTTGCATAAGTTTTCTTTTTAAAATCTTTAAAGAGATTATCTAAAGAGCATGGGATTTTTGTTTTTTTTTCAGTAAAAGGTTTTCAAACAAAGAATTTCAAGTCAACAAAAGGAAGATGTCTAATCTAGCATGAAAAGATTTATTTCCATATACACAATCCAGTCAAAATTTGTATCAGGAGAAAATTTCAGCAGTGAAGAATTATTTTCTGCTGGAGAGCACCCATAGCTCTACCCAAAACATGCATGGTTTTGGACAGTGTTATTCTGAAAGACATGTTCTTTAATGGATTCTAGA
The DNA here is from genome assembly GCF_000705375.1 of Tinamus guttatus. The sequence goes on along the minus strand of NW_010586809.1, from coordinate 159,606 downwards.
TGATACAGATATTCTAAGCTGAAAGTCATAATCTCTAGGTGAAAAAGTCTGTACAGCTAAAATATGAGTCTGAATGCGTAATTCACAGACAACTACAGCAATACTACTAACAGGCTACCAAAGAAATCTAACACACTTTGCTCATGATTGCACTCAAATTCAGTCAGGAACAACCCAGCCACTTCTTGCAATGCTGTAATATAACAGATGTCTCTGTCTGTGCCCCAGTTACTCCACTGTTTCGTTCACCTCAGATTCTTTCACTCCATGACCATAACACACTGATCTGTATGATTCTGTGACCTCTCAAATGAGAAATGGTGGCATTTTGCCCCATCCTTGACCCTCTTCTTCATCCTACCCACAAAGCTAGAAATGGGAAATTCCAGCTAATAACATTTGAAAAGTATATTTTTCAGAATATGAAAATAATATTTTGTCTAATACTTACATTGTACAGTCTGACTTCTGCTTTCTGGAGTTCACAAGAATCCTTTGTGTGTGTCTTCTGAATAGTTTATTTCCTGCCCAAATTTCATAATTGTCTCAAAGGACAAAATATTCCAGTTTTTGATGTAAAATAAAATCATCCAGATAAGAATAGTGGTTTTCAAGCAGACCTCTGTCATAGCAATCTGTTGGAAAAAACATTAATGGTATTTTTAAAAAATATATATAAATGTTCATTATTCAATAAATTCAAGCCTATTGTTCTCTCTAAAAAAACAGATTTTAAAGTTTTGATGACCTGAGGTCTGTAAGAGGAAGTGATTAGTCTAAGTGTAATGACAACATCTACTGGCATAACCAGTAGACCATATATCATATATATATACTCACTTAGGAGTAAAAGAAGAGAAGGATTTACTGGAAGCAAAACTCTTGGGATAATTACGGATCCATGCTTTAATGTCTTCTTTTTTTTTTTTTTTTCGTATGTATATGTCTGCGTGTGTGTGAGTTGTCAATGGGCAACAATTGTTTTTAAGAACGAAAAATGAAGAAGACAGAAGAATGACAAATGAAATTATATGGATAGATATGGATATCTTAGCACAAGGACCAAAGGTAATATTTATTATTTCTTAGTTGAAGGAAGATCAACATCAGCAGGTTTAGGATCTCTTGCCATTTGACTGAGACACCTACAAATCTGTAAATGGAAGATTATTCAGACTATTCAATAACAGTGGTGTAGTACTTCCTTTCAGCAAATTGAATATTTTAGATATTTTATATCTGATCTGCCAGAGCTGCGTGAACAATGCATATGGGGTTTATTTATTTGCTCATTTATTTACCTCACAAAGTGTATGTCAGAGGATTAGGCTTTCTGCAAAATAAATGAATAAATAAATAAATATTCACATTTATATTTTAATAGCAAGTGGATAGGTGCCTCGCAGGCAAATATGGGACTCAGGATGGTACAGCCCACACAAGAGGAGTTTGCTTGGAGTTAATGTACTCCAGCTGTAGCAGGGACAGAGTCATCACTGTGTGAAGTTGCTGTAGGCCTCCAATGAGCTCAGGAGTGGTGAAAAAAACAAGTGAACAGAGGTGGAATAATACCATGCACTCACACTGTATGTATTTATCTTGTATATATGCTTACTTGTATGTATGAATGTATGCATGCTTAGCTCTGATAATTCCTGTGCTTGACAAAGGATGCTCTCTCAAGCTCAGTGCAACTATCACTGGAAATTGAAAATATCACAGATCCCCGTAACAATGTAAATACAACAACGGCAACCCAAACTTCATGCAGAAAAACAGCATTTGCTGGATCTGTCTAATGTAAAATCAGAGTCATGAGACATGTTGCGTGTTACTAATCCAGTGAATCTCACACACAGGGGAGGACTTTACCTCCCTATGTTCTCATTCTTTTCATTCTTTATGCTACAGGTTTTTTGTTTATTTGTTTGTTTCCCCCCCCTTTTTTTTTTTACCATCATCCTCCCACATTCTCTCATGTTAGAAATTGTAAGAAAGAGGGCTTTGGAGACTCACATCTCATCTCTTAATTACTGAGCTCATTTCCCTAGCTTTAACACTAATCATGTAAGATTTGTTGTTCTGATGTATTTGTCTCGAATGCAACATAGATTCGTTATTCTTCTGTTGACTTAATGAGGAAAAAGCAAGCATTTTATTTCCAGTTTAGCAGTCACTTGTGCAAACAATAATTTACATCTTTCAAGAAAATATCCCAGAATTGTCATTATTCCTCTTCTGGAAAAAATGCATTTCTTTGAAATTTCCCTTTTTTGAAATAAAGAAATTGAAAAACAAACAAACAAACAGAAGAACAGAAAAAATAATACATGAAAATTACTATTTGGCATAAGTGATTTGACTCTGTTATTTTAAACAATTATTTATAACCTCTTCTAACCAAAGTATGTGTTTTCCTCATAATGATAATTAGCTTCCTCTCCCTTTTGCCTTATTGTTTGTCTGTTAGAATCTTTGCATAGTTTATCACACTCATTCTAGCTTTGTACTGCAAGGAAGGCAGCTCTTGATTTATCTGTTTTAGTGGAACTTCAGTCTCTGGTGGGTGTAATCTTTAATAAAATTGTTCCATGAAGTTCCAAATTAAATGAGCCTTGTCTAAGAGGATTAGAAACAGCTGCTTTCCTAAATGGAATAATGGAAATCAAGGGTGTAAAGTCATTCTGGCTTTCTACTGGCACAGGAATCATTGGCTAGGAAACATGACCATGTTCAATAAGGAAGAAACTAAAGCATCCCAGCTTGCTCTGGGATGATTTATAAAATAGTATAAATACATTCCCTACCCCAAAATCACTTCAGAAGGCATAAAATAGAACTGCAATTTATGATAGAAATCATTTTCATATTTCTCTTTGTTTACATTTCCTGTTTTTGTTTTTGTTTTTTTTTCACTATAGGAAAAATGTAATACAACAATTCAATATTTAGCTTCATCAGAGAGGGGAAGGTAATAGGAAATGCTCTAGTTTCTCACAATCAGTATTTATCCGGAGTGTGCTTTGGTTGTAAATTACAAAAATATATGCATCACAGAAACTGTGTTAGACAAATGCTTTTAACAGAAAATGAGATTTTTGTAAGATAAGATCAGCATATTATTATGTTTTTCATTTGCACTGATAATAAACAGGCATCTTTGTTTTGCACTCTTGCACTTTTCTCTCAGAGCTGTGTGTTGTTCTCTAGCATAAACATCTGCATGAGTTTTGACCATGAAAGTGATAGGACCTGACAAAAGCAGAGGTGTGAAATAAAACGTTTCAGGAATGAAGTCACAGTCTAACCAAGCTGATCTATGATAATGTTCTCTTCAACACGTAATTCCACAGTAGTATATGTCTCAGATATGTTTGATGCACACTTTCATTGATCTACCACTTCCAATAACCCATATATTCTGCCATCACAAAAAGTATTTGTTTCAGTCTATTAAGGGATGCTACTAATTTGCATTCATAGGTCTGCATTTTGATGTTTCTGATTTATATGATTTATACGCTTATATGATTTAAAAACTTTGCTATTCGAATACCTAGATTTTATGCAGCTGCCTCCTAAACAAACAGAAGAAATTTAACATTTAAGGACAGCTGGTGTTAGGTGAAGGCAAAATCCACCTGACCAGAACAGGAATTCTGAGGGCTCCTTTACATGGCAGCACTGAAGCTCTGACAGCCAGCTGACAGAATTTAAGACATGAATTCACTGAATTAAACACTAGGGTGTGCAAGTCAGGATGCTTCAAGAGTCAATTTACACTTAAAAGAAACTTTACAGGAAAAAAATGGATATTTAACCCCTTGTCACCTTGAGAAACTCTTAATGAAGAAGACAAGAATCAGTGCTGAGGAGCTCTGTGAAACATTTTGAGACTTGACCTGATAACTGTAGAGAATAGAGGAGTTTCTTTTAGGTTGAATCAGATAATGGTAAATAAAATTTTATGTTTTATTTTTCCCAGATGTAAAAAAAAAACGTTTTACTGAGTTTTTCCCTGTAGGAAGAACTGCACATATAAACACACACACACACACAGAGACACGTATGTATATACATGTGTATGAATGTTTATATATATATGCATGCATTTTATTAACATACATATTTAAAAAGCATGTGTTTATACATACATATATAAATATACATGTGTATGTGTATGTATGTGGCGGGGCGGTTCTCTGCTTTTAACAAAGGCCTGTCTATTGGACACTGATATTAGGCGGTCAGGGAGAAGGCAGTCACTGAATAAATTAATGATCTCAAGCATTTTCAAAAAGGCCTTTTACAAAAAACGCAATCCAACTGCAGGCATTGTGATAAAAACAACTTGAGAAAATTACCTGTGTGGGGAATGTTTAAAAGATGCATTGATACAGAAATCATAAAAACATTTTAAAGGTTAAGTGAATCTCTAAACTCTTAAAATGTTATATAATTTTACATATATATATATTTTCTTAATCAAAATGCTTCAATATAAGGAATCTTATGAACAAAAAATTCTTGCCATAAATTTTGGTTTGAACCCTACATAAAACTAAATGTAAAGGTAATATTAGTTATTACTGTTATCATTTTCATTACTAAGTAATAGTACTGATTATTTTTACATAAATGCTTGTTTATGATATTTGTATACAAGTGCTTTATATAAATATCTGTATATACAAACTAGTGTAATTTTAATTAGTATATTTTTAATGAGAATGTTTTTAAAAGATCATTTTATGTTTGCTAGAAGTTGAATGTGTTCTCTGTTTCTGATAACTACACTCTAGAAAAATTTGGAATATACATTTGAGCCAGAAAAAGTTATATTCTAGTTTACCAAAAATAAGCATTCATAACCTCTGATGATGGAAAAAGATGTGTATCAATTGTGACACACACTGATAAGCAGTTCACCAGAATAATTTTCTTGTCCTCAACAAATCAAGTTCTTTTGTACATAAATGTAATGAAGATCACAGATATTCTGAATGATTTGTAGCATAGAAAATCTTGTGTGCCTGGTGAAAACAAGGATTAATGAAAACAATAAAATCTCTTCAATTTCCTGTTGTTTTGCTCTGGAGTTCAGATATATTTTTTTCTTCCTTGACATGGTCTCCATGTGAGTGCAGCAAGGGCAGCTCTGTCCTAGCAAGTCATCACATCTTTCTTTGACGGATGCTGGCTGGATACATGTTAGGCTGGATACGTGCAGACTCTACTACAGATTTCCAACAAGCACCCATGTGCTCCCCTTAAATATTCTTAATAAAAAGTAAACAAGGGTCAGAAAGAGATTTTATAATACTGTGCATTAGACTATATTTTATTATAGAGTCTAGGCATATATTTTGAAATCAAACTTCCACTACAACCTCAGCAAAAAATGCTATTCACTACAGTTCCTCCATCCTTTTTTTTTTTTTTTTTATAATAATGTTTAAATGAGGACACACTGAATTGCCAAAACATCCAGCACAAACAGATCTGAAGAACTTTGGGGATTTCTCACTTTTTTTTAGCACAATTTTCTGAAGAATTTTGCTTAGCCTAGATACATGAGGAGCAATTATTAGCCTGCTCACAGTAGTGTTGAATTAAAAAAATGCCTTAATTTCTCTAGCTCACTCAAGGTTCTAGTAAATGTTTGCATATGGCAATGAGTACTGTGACATAAATGCTGTATGTCTTTCCTGTTGTTGTTAAATAAGGCATTTTTCCTGCCTAGAGACAACTCAAATGTTATAGAGTTTACTAGTGTACAGCACATTGTCTTGAACAGACCTGACAGTGACTCAAACTCAGAAATCTCTGAGAATCTTCCTGACGTGGGGGCTGGGAGTAAGAATATCATAGTAGTAGTTTGCTTTGTCAAGCAGTTCCTCATGTACATGACTTATTCAGAAGAAAAGAAACCTGAATAACGGATAATCACACTCGTTAGTATGCTAAGCAATGTGCCCTAGTGGACAAGAAGGCCAATGGGATCCTGGCCTGCATTGGTGAGGCTGCACTATTGGGTGAAGTTCTGGGCTCCCCAGTACAAGAGGGACGTGGAACTTCTAGAGAGGGTGCAGCGTAGATCAACAAAGATGATTAAGAGACTCAAGCATCTGTCTTATGAGGAAAGACTAAGTAACCTAGGCCTGTTTAGCCTGGAGAAGACTGAATGGGAATCTGATCAACATGTACAAATACATGAGGGGAGAATGTAAAAAGAATGTGGTCAAACTCATCTCAGTGGTGGCCAGCAACAGACCAAGGGGTAATGGCTAAAATATGAGCTACAATATGAAACACAGGAAGATCTATCTCCGTATGAGGAAGAACTTCTTAACTGTGAGAGTGAGAGAGCCCTGGAACAGGCTGCGCAGAGACGTTGTGGAATCTCCTTTGGAAATCTTCAAAACTCGCCTGGATGCAACCCTGTGCCACATGCTATAGATGTCTCTGCTTTGTAGGAGGGTTGTACCAGATGATCTCTAGAGATCCTTTCTTACCAGTGAGGGTGTGGAGTCTCCTTCTTTGGAGATCTTCAAAACTCACTTGGATGCAGTCCTGTGCCACGTGCTCTAGGTGACCCTGCGTGTGCAGGGGGGTTGGACTAGATGACCCCTAGAGGTCCCTTCCAACCTTAAGCATTCTATGATTCTATGATTCTATGATTCTATGATCCTTTCCAAACTCAATCATTCAGTGATTCTGTGTTGCTGTGATTCTGTAGTATTGATAGGTTAACATCTCTCTAGGTTCTTTCTGCATATTGCCCTTGCCTGAATAACTGTGTCTTTTGGCTTAAATGTCAATCTAAATACATGGCTATATGTAGTAAATATAAAACTATTTTGTTAATTTGACATAAGAGCAGACTGTACTGAAATTGCTGTCCACAACTAAAAGCATAAATTTGAATATGAATATGAAATTCCAAACAGTGTTATAGCTTCAATGGATCACTGCACCTTCTGGAGTTACTCCTTTCTTTGTTCTTACAAATTCAGTGACGTACAAATGACCTGGAAGTAAAATGATTATGTGAATAATGATGTTTTGAAATATTTTGATCCAAATAATTGCATTCTGTTTAGGGTTTGCTGAGTCCTGCTATATCACCATCCCAGTGCCAATAAAATTAACAGTTCTTATCAGCTTATTCTTTATCTCTATTAAAAAAAAAAAAAGAGAGAGAGAGAGAGAGAGATGAGATTTTCAGAAATTCTTCACTGTTAATTTTTAAAAATTAAAGGCATAGAGCCTTGTTGTCTCAAAATCATATGAAATACTTGTCTTCTATAAAACTTTGTAGAGTCTAAGAATGATTAAAGATTATGAGATTTTATGGATGGCCAGCAGTGTATATCATCTAGAATGTTATGTGCATTGCAAGCACAAAGTGGAAATATTTGAAGGAACTTGTTAAACTTTTGGCAGCATATCATGGCAGAAACCAGTGACTCATGGGCCACACACCTTATAGCATCATTGCTGTGCTTTAGAAAAATATAGATATATCTATATTTCTGTAGCAATCAGTAATTTGCTGCCAGCTTTTTCACTAATTCCAATCTTGGCATCCTAAGGTCAATGTCTACTGGTGTATTTTTGGATTCTTCCTAAAATTCTACATGTTGGAAAGGTTTAATTATCTCAATAGAAAATTCTGCTTTTTAAAAGGAGATTAAATAGGAAGTAAGTAACTTGAAGGGTTATCAATTTTGTGTGTGTACTGTCCTTAGAACAAAAGGAATTTTTTTAAATGGTAGTAAAACAATTGTTTCTGAGGGATGAATAAAAACTAATTATACTCCTGTACAAATCAAACAAACTCACTATATTTTTAATAAAGGCTATTCCAAAATTGAGCTGCCGCAACAAATCAAATTTAAAATACAAGCTCAAATGAAATTTTGCTCACAAGAAAAATCAAATTTTGTACTGTTATTTCCTCATGAAATTTATCAAGCTAAGAACTCAGGGGCTTTTGGTCTTTATCTGAATGTGATTTTGCCTAAAGATCTTTCCCTCTGAAAAGTGATGTAATATGTTTGTAGCCTGAGTAGGTGTACTCTGTTAATATTCCTATTAATATTAATGTTAATATTAATAGTATATATTTCCACTTCACTGGAAATCATCAAAATGGTATGGAGATTCACGATACCTTTTTTTTTTTTTTGAGTAAAAATTTCCTTTTTCTATATATTTTATTTAAAACAACAAAAAAAAAATCCAACAAATCATAAAGACCAGTGCAGGGAACTGACATTTTATTGATGTCAGGTTTCATAGGCACCTAAAATGTTGTCAGATTAAAACATTTTCTGTTATCCGAAGTAATTTTTCAAGAAGAATAAAGTTTTGTATATATCTCTTTCTCTTGTACCTTCATTTGTACATTTCATATGTACATATACATAACAAGAACAGTGAGATCAGCATGGAGAGGGCCTTATATGGCCTTATTCTCCAGTGCAGTTAAAGGTGTCAATTGCTAATGCTTTTTTTCTTTCCCAAATACTAAGTTTAATCCTAGCTTCTTTGCAAATGTAAGAACATTCTGCTTACCAGCAATAACAGAATTTATGTCAGAGATGTAGTGGCTGCAATATTGTAGTTTGATAATATCTTAGAGAAATACTTAGACTCTAAGCTTGTTAAGAGTTTTATTTACTCAGGTATGTAGGTGATCTTTCTATCATATGTCTGCTTTCTGTGATGATGCTGTTTTGCTACCTATCCCTCAACTACTCCTTGTGCTGATTTTAACTTATACTCCTGTACACATATTTGGAGAGTCAGAAGATGCTTGAATATGTAATAAAGATGAGGAAGGAGTCCATATGCTGCTTAGCTGCTGTGCTAAATAAGAAGTTGCTGTGGTAAATAAGAAATTGCTTCTGGTAAAAATACTGTAGATTAAGGGTGACTCTGTCACAGCGTAGTACGCAAGAGTGGTCCTCGTGAGCAGCACAATGTGACTACAGAAGGTGGCAATAGTGCATCTGGCCAGTTGGCAGTCACCTGGGGTGTCCATGGCCTCAGGTACCACACTCTAGACTTATAGATGAATAGGGTGATAAGAAAGGGGATGGCATTGCAGAAACTCTCAACTGTGGTAGAATGGTGGAAAAAGTGATAACAAAGTAGTGAAACAAAGGAATTGTAGGGAATAATAAAACCTTTATTTTTAATGAATAAAAACAAAAAGATAATTTGACTTGTGATTGATTTTAAGCTGCTACCTTTGGGGAAGAGTTGCAGAGGGGAAATGTGGGATGAACACCACTCAAAGCAGTTGTAATATGCCCAGCATTCCT
>NW_010586809.1:130884-143487 GCF_000705375.1 Tinamus guttatus | reverse complement strand
TTGGATATTCTGATACAGTATTTGAATAGTGGCTACTGCAACCATTGATTTCCATAGCCTGATTATCTAGTGATTTAATATTAGAATAACTAAGCATTCCTGTGAAGAATCCACACCACTTTTCCTTGATACCTTAAGACTATCAAAGACAAAGGTATAAACTGTAGCTATAAGGTAATGTGTAGAAATGTATGGTAGAGAGGCTTATTCTGATGGAGGCTGATGAAAACTGTTTAAAATCACAATAAGATGAATGAAAAACCATCTTTTGGGGTGACCCATATAATGCCTAGACCAGAGAGCTAAACCAGTATAAGCACATGCAGTAGCAGGTCAGGTTTGAAGAAGCTCATCCAGAGACCATCGAGGAAATTGTGGTCTTGAATGCCAAGAGGTTCGTGCCTTGATGTGTACCTGAGGGAGAAGAGAGACATCTGGGGACCTGGTCTTGATTGGTAAGAGGGTCTCTCCTTATTTAGCAACCACTGCCCATCCTTCCAGAGTGATTTTCTCCCCGGGACATCAACGAGGCCATGGGTGGGAGCACCACTGCTCTGGTGTGGCCATGCTGCTCTCTGGGAAGGCAGTGGCTGTGCAGCAACAGCTCTACCAGCGTGTGACTGAGACAACAAGTTTTATGTTCATACCACACTTTGTGCTGTTGTTGTGTTAGGCTAGATATTGAATATAATTGAAGCATTAGTAATAAGATTAGCAGTAACAGTTAAAATATTGTTTTATCAAGAAAGGATGGTATAACCTTAGATTCCTGATGTTGTTCATCATCCAGTTCAACTGTAAGTCTCCCCGGGCAAATCGTGCTTTATGTTCCAGAGTTTTGGTTGGCCTGTGACAATTCTATTTAAAATTTTCCAAATGTTTATGCCCTAAAAAGACTTTCAATTTAGTGAGACTGTTAGAGTAATACTCCAAGTAATATATCAGTTCAAACACTCTGCTCAGGTGTGGGAATGAATACAAATAAGGGCAATGAAGTTATATACTTTCCTTACTAAATGAGCAGAATTATTTGAAGCAAGAAATACAAGTTTTTTTTTTTCATAACATGTATTGTTAATGGAAGTCTACTGTAGTCCCTTATCCTCTGCATCAAAATCCTCCTATCTTAATTTTTATAGCAGGATAGAATTAACGGGTAATGTTCTGTTGGTATTTAATGAATTGATATTTAATTACGAATAATTCCACAGGATATAGTAAAGCTAGAAAAGAAAATGAGTTGAAGGATAGGGATATGATAAGTAATGGAAATAGTTCATGTATTTTAAAGACAGGCACTTAAAAAACATTTGTTCCTATATTTGGAAAAAAAAAAAGAGATTGTGTTTGGGATATAATAGATAAAATAAATAAATAAATATAGTAAAATAAATAAAACCTTGAGTAGCCTGGAGAAAGTGCAGCAGCTATAGCTAGTTACTGGTACTTAAAAGACTTACTTATTTGTAAGAATTCATCAAGGAACAGTCAGTGAAATTGTCAGGCAAGTTGTTCAATACAGACATTGCCATGTGTGTTTTGAAGGTCAAAATAGAAATGGAAGACAGAGACAAACTTGAGAAAGTTGCTACATTAGTAATTTGATATATTATAATCCAGATACAACCTCTGGTTCAGAAAGCAATCCCTAAATTCCTAATGCCAGAGGGAGTACAACCAGAAGGATAACTTTTTACTCTCCTTGCTCTGTATTTTCCTAAGGGTCTGCTTGTGAACGTATTTGGAGATGATATATTGGGCTACCAGAGCTTTTGATCTAATTTATTAGGATCATTTCCATGTTCTTATATAAACCAGTAAGTTTTTAAGACAACAAATGGTATTTGGAAACTTAAAGTGGTGGAGAATTTGCCATTATTACATTTGAGATTTTGGCAAATCAAAGGTATATTCTTAAAGGTATATTCTTTGGGGTAGCCTCGGCTGCAGTGACCATGAGTTGGTGGAGTTCAGGATTCAACGAGGAGGAGGCAGGGCTGTAAGTAGCCTTGCGACGATGGACTTCAGGAGGGCCAACTTTAGCCTCTTCAGAGACCTCCTCGGTAGAATCCCATGGGCTAGTGCTCTAGAAGGCAGGGGGGCCCAAGAGAGCTGGTTAGTTTTCAAGCGGCACTTCCTCCACGTCCAGCAACAGTGCATCCCTGTGTGTAGGAAGGGAGGCAGAGGGGGCAGGCGACCTGCGTGGATGAGCCGGGAGCTTGTGGCAATGCTCAAGCAGAAGGCAGCGGTATACAGAATGTGGAAAAAAGGACAGGCCCCCTGGGAGAAATACAGGAACGTAGTCAGGGAGTGCAGAGATGCGACAAGGAAAGCTAAGGCACGTCTGGAAGGCAAGCTGGCAAGGGACGTTAAAAATAACAAAAAAAATTCTTCAAATACATTAACAGCAAAAGGAAGATCAGGGAAAACGTGGGTCCGCTGGAGGACGGGATGGGCACCTTGGTTACAAATAACACAGAAAAAGCAGAGTTGCTCAATGCCTTCTTTGCTTCGGTGTTTATCAAGGGCAGCCCTTTAGAGCCCCAGGCCCTAGAGGCAAGAGAAGAAGCTGGTGGAGAGGAAGACTTGCCCTGGGTAGAGGAAGATTGGGTCAGAGAGCACCTAAGGAACCTCGATACCCACAAATCCATGGGCCCTGATGGGATGCACCCCAGAGTGCTGCGGGAGCTGGCAGATGCCATAGCTAAGCCGCTCTCCATCATCTTTGAAAGATCCTGGAGAACGGGGGAGGTGCCGGAAGACTGGAAGAAGGCCAATGTCACGCCAGTCTTCAAAAAAGGCAAGAAGGAGGACCCAGGCAACTACAGGCCAGTGAGCCTCACCTCCGTCCCCGGAAAAGTGATGGAACGGCTCATACTGGCCGTTGTCTCCCGGCACATGGAGGACAAGAAGGTGCTCAAGAGTAGTCAGCATGGATTCACCAAGGGAAAATCTTGCCTGACTAACCTGATAGCCTTCTATGATGAAATGACCGGCTGGATAGACGAGGGGAGAGCGGGGGGTGTCGTCTATCTCGACTTCACCAAGGCTTTTGACACCGTCCCTCACAACATCCTCCTGGGCCAGCTCCGGAAGTGTGGGATAGATGAGTGGACAGTGAGGTGGATTAGGAACTGGCTGGATGGCAGAGCTCAGAGGGTGGTGATCAGCAGTGCCGAGTCTAGTTGGAGGCCTGTAGCTAGCGGGGTCCCCCAGGGGTCAGTCCTTGGTCCAGTCCTGTTCAATTTATTCATCAATGACCTGGATGAAGGCACAGAGTGCTCCCTCAGCAAGTTTGCTGATGATACCAAACTGGGAGGAGTAGCCGATACCCCAGAGGGCTGTGCTGCCATCCAGAGGGACCTGGACAGACTGGACAACTGGGCGGTGAAAAACCTCATGCAATTCAACAAGGCCAAGTGCAAGGTCCTGCACCTGGGGAGGAATAACCCCAGACACCAGTACAGGCTGGGGACCGACCTTCTGGGGAGCAGCTCTGCGGAGAAAGACCTGGGTGTCATGGTGGATGATAAGTTGACCATGAGGCAGCAGTGTGCCCTCGTGGCCAAGAAGGCCAATGGGATCCTGGGCTGCATTAAGAAGAGCATCTCTAGCAGGTCGAGGGAGGTGATCCTGCCCCTCTACTCAGCCCTGGTGAGGCCGCATCTGGAGTATTGTGTCCAGTTCTGGGCTCCACAGTACAAGAGGGATGTGGAGCTGCTGGAGAGAGTCCAGCGCAGGGCTACAAGGATGATCAGGGGCCTGGAACATCTGCCCTATGAGGAGAGGCTGAGGGAGCTGGGCCTGTTCAGCCTGGAGAAGAGAAGGCTGAGAGGGGATCTAATCAGTGTATATAAATACCTCAAGGGAGGGAGTGCAGAGGACGGGGATGGTCTCTTTTCAGTGGTGGCCACTGATAGGACTAGAGGAAATGGCCGGAAACTGAAACATCAAAAATTCCATAGGAACTTAAGGAAAAATTTCTTAACAGTGAGGGTGACCGAGCACTGGAACAGGCTGCCCAGAGAGGTTGTGGAGTCTCCTTCTCTGGAGATCTTCAAAACCCGCTTGGATGCAGTCCTGCGCCACGTGCTTTAGGTGTCCCTGCGTATGCAGGGGGGTTGGACTAGATGATCTCTAGAGGTCCCTTCCAACCCTAAGCATTCTATGATTCTATGATTCTATGATTCTATATCAGATCTCTACAGCTCAATCATGGCTGTACAGCATCACAGCAATTCTCACACTTCATGGGTCACCCATCTTGAGGAAAATATTCCTCGTTTTCCCTTCACTGTGCCCATTGATGACAGAGTGTCTTGTCTGGTGCGTGGGTCCTCAGATACAGTACAGGTGATCAAGGAAGGAAAGGGAAGGATGGGAAGGAAAGGAAAGATAAGGACTCAAGGCAAGGCAAGACAAGACAGGAGAGGGAAAGGAATATCCCAAAAGAACCAAGTTGTTGGCAGGATAAAATTTCAAATATTCTCCTAAATGAATCTTTAGAAATACTTAAAATCCCATTTTGGGTGGAGATTGTGTTTCCAGAATGTTAAGAGTATCAGCGCATTTTAGAATATACATTGATGTTTCACAATGGTATAAATATAATCCCACTCTAAGTTAGGTTAAAGGGAGAATAAGAACGTATAAATAGTGAGAAAATGCATCATATAGTAGCAGGAATACATCTGTTAAATATTTTCCTCTAAAAATGTTTGGCTTAGATACTTTTATCTTACATAGCGTGGATGATGTATATAACATATCTACTATCTCAATTCCAGTGTAAAATTTTACTATTTTGCTATATTTAGCATATAAGAGGTCTGAAAAGGGGTCTGAAATAGTGCCTCACAGGATAACAACCTAAAAGATGTAATAGAAATAAGGATATGCTGTTCTACATATGGAGGAAAGCTTAATCTTACTGTAGCTATGGTCAAAACATCAGTGGTTCCAGGTATATCAAAATTTTGACTTGTTTTTTGTAAAGGACCACAGCTTCCTTTTTTATTTTTCTTTCTCTTCCTTCATCCTTCCTTACATGACATTGATTATTACTCTGGCTAGTGTGTCATTTAATTTAAATAGTAATAAACAAATTAGCTAAAAAATATTTTCTTTGACAGCTAAATTCTGAAAATTTATTAATGAATATACTAACAAGTCGTATGAACTGAAGAGAAAGGAAAAAATGATGAAGTCTATAAAATAAGTAGATAGTTAAAAGACGTTTTCCCTGAAAAGAACATTTGCACAATTTGCAGTCTAAATATGCATGTAAATGATTTAAATCTAATAAACAATAGTAGAGGACTGATTTTGATCAAAAAACTTTACACTGACTATGGCTAACATAGAGTAGCAGCATAAATTTATGTTTTCAGCTGGCAGTACTAAACATAGAAAGTGTCCTTTCTTCAAGTTTTGTACTATATACTGCATTTTTCCATTCAACAATAATGTGAGATAAATTGGTGTCATTATTTGTTATTAAGATCAATACTGCAAAATGTCCACTTTAGAACTAGACAGTTAGAAAAGGAGCATCCTGAAATTGCTATTCTTCTTGATCCAGTTTCTGTTACATATATTATGTTCACGTTTCAGATTCTGTTTAAGTTGTAGCAGTCTGCACTGTTTTTAGCAAGGATCCTAGACTTGATTTGTCCTGGAAAAAACATAAACTATTCTCCTCATATAATCAGCCTCTCAGGTTTGTGACAGTAGAGCATGTTCGTATCATTCAGTTATTATTAAAATGATGTAGTTGCTCCTTCTTTGTCCTTAGACCTCTATATAAATTTTATCAGTTGATTTTATGATTTTGATCTTATTACTGACAACTTAAACTTATCTAGATGGTATCATGTTGCATGCTTGCACAGAGTAAACAAGAGGAAAATACTCGCTCTGTGCAATTAACAGTGAACATTTTTTGTTCATGACAGTTGGGACAGATCTACTTGCAGACTAGTGAATGTCCATAGTTCATGAGATAATATTTCCAGATTATTCAGCTACACAAAAATGAATTGTATCTCTATATGTGTAGAGGTTAAATTGAATATTCTGACCTATTAAACCAGTATGCATCACTGAAGTCAGTAGATGAGTATATGTTGCTGAGAAGTCAGGATATATATATGTCATGAGGTTAGGAGCACTTAACCTCATCTGCCAGGTTCACGCCTTTCTTTCCAACCAGCAGTATCAAAAAGAAAAAAAAAAAAGGGGGGGGGGGGGGGGGGAAAGGCGGGACTTTTGCTGAAGAATCATCTCTATATTCATTAAACTCTATCTTGTTTTAAACCCAAGTTTCTGTCCTTGACAAGAATCTTCAGACTGTCATACACAAAATATTAACATGAAAGCAACAGTTCTCATTGAGTCATCAAACATTTTCCATTTGTTCTCTTATCCCTGGAGCCACTCAATCTCTTTCTATAACCCTCTGCCATGTGATTTTGCAACAGAAGAAAACATAAAATTATACTGTGAAAGTAAAACATTGCTATACTACAGGCTGTTATTGCTTCAAGGTGGACCAAGGTTTTCTTACATTAGCATGGCAGGATTGACCATTTTCCCATTCCTCTGACCCTTTGTCTTCATACTGGTTAGCAGAAATACATAGTATTTTGCACTTCTCTGTAATTTTTTTTGTTGTTGTTGTTGTTCTTTCTTTATAATTCCTCATCTGGGCTATAAGTTCCACTCATTTTGTTCATGAATAAAATTTGATCATTTTTAACTTATGGCTAATTTAAAAAGCTTTTTTTTTTTCTGGTGAATATTTTATGTCTTTTTTTTTTTTTTTTTTTTTTTTTTTTACAGAGACTTCCTGTTACTCCACACTTTTTTTTTCGCAAACTCTGCTGATATGAATTCTGCCTAAATTACAGAGGCAGTTACAGAGTTGCTGGATCTTTGAATTTTGTGACTTGTCCTTTTCTTCATATTAATGAGGATTCACTTTAAAGAGGTTTTTGGAAGGAAAAGGATTTTTCAGTTTTTTCAAAAGAAAGTAAGACAAGTAAGTAAAAGCATTGTTGCTGTTGTTCTTTTTATTGTTCTTACTTGTCCATCTGAGAAGACTAGAAAAAGATAGACAAGCTTTGGGTCTGAGGAAAATTTTTTGGCTTAGGAAATTAATGACTATAATTATAATCTGATCTTCAGCTTCAGCAAAACAAGTAAATAAAAATAATATTCGTTTAGGAGAAGAGAAGTGTCTAAGAAGAAAGACAAGCAAACTTTGGGCACTGACATTTTTCCTCACCTCCTTTATGCAGTAGTTGTTGGGCAATATTCCCATATTTTCAGAGATTTTTTCTTTGTCTGGCTTGTGAATGGCTGCAGCCTTTAAATATTATATAACATGTGAAGCTGGAATCCAGCTTCTGTGCCTAAATGAAGGACAATCCATGGTTTCATTTGGAATAAATGATATATTCTTCTAACTAAATGCACTAATTACCATAAATAAATCATATTGAATTCTTATTGGAATGATGATTAAGCAGCACAATTGCAGCCTTTTAGTTTGTGCATTTCTGTTTACCTTCCCAGATCATTTTCCTGGAGCATACATCCCTTTTTGGGGGGTTGAAAAACACATTCCAAAATTCAAATGATAATTAGATTAAATAGCCCAATACAAATGTTGTCATACTCCTGAATATCAAATTTAATTTTCCTGTTTGATGATACATGATAAGGGGAATAAAGAAAAGCACAAAACAGCAAAAGATGTCCATAACTCTTTCAGTATGAAGTATTTTAAAGTAAAATAAGAAATTATAAAGGATGCCTGCACAGTTTTTACCCCCTTAGCTAGCACATGAAACAGCTATATGCAGGCCAGGAAAGTTAAAGTGAGAATACAGTGTGAATATTATTGTTCACTCCATCCATTTCCCAGTGATAAAGCACTATCCTATAATTACCTAGGAGTTTAGAAGGTGGGGGGGAGGGGAAGCAAGGGGAGGGGAAATTGTCCTACCCGTCATAAAATATTCAGTGCACTCCAGTTTAACAGTCTGGAATTTATAGAAGCCGGATGTTCAGTTACTATAAATTAGCCTAACTTTACTACAGCTTTGATTTGCTTTATACTCAAGGATTTACTAGCCAGGTATCTAGACGAACCATATGGATTTGACTGCAGAAATACTGCCTTTTAAATTATGCTAGAAGAGTCAATTTACTAATTCCATCCTCCATGCGCAAACTAGGACAAAAGTTTCCTCCCATCTAGGTTCACTACAATGATTAATTATGTAGCTTATCTGAAGCCTAAAAAATTATTAGTGATGTGATTGTATTGGAGAAATCTTAATACACACGAATACCAAACCTGATACTTAATTAATCTTCTAGCCTTCTATGATGATCAGCTAGGCTGTCAATGAGAAATCTGTGATGCTGCTTATCCCAATCTCATCACAGCTTTCAACAGTGTCTCCAACTGTCTTCAACAACTGAAACACTGTTTCAACACTCTCATAGACAAACTATGAAAGTTAGGCTAAAAGATGATGAATTACAGTATTGTGGACTGGCAGAACAGACACTTAAAGGAGTGGCTGATAACACCAGATGCTTACTTGAGGCTTATCTGAGAGCTTTCAGAGGTACCATGAAAGGTTAGAGAAATAGTCCTCCACTGAGGAGTTCATTTCCTCCCTTTCCTCCCTTCTTCCATTTCCCTCCCCCTCCAAATGAGACAGGAACCTCAAGTAGTTCAGTAAAGAGAAGTGTGAAGTTCTGCAACTGGACAGATAAAGCAGTACACAAAGGGCCAATCAGATGAAAAGCAACTCTGGAAAAAGTGCTTGGGTGTCCAGTGGACAAAATGGCCATAAGCCACAAGTGTGTCCTTGCAGCAAAGAAGGCCAACAGCATCCTGATCTGCATGAATAAAAGTGTTCCCAGCAAGCTGAAGGAGATGATCTCCTCTCCTCGATGCTTGAGGGGCCACGTGTAGAACGCTATACCCATTTCTGGCTTCCTAGTATTAGATAGACATGGCCAGGATGAAGCAAATATATCACAGGGCCACAATGATCAAATAATTCAATGATTGCTTAATTTCTCTTATGCAGAGAAACTGAGAGATCTGGGATTATTTAGCCTGGAAAAATAGAGAGAAATCTTAGTAATGTTTACAAGTATTTGATAGAGGGGAGTAAAGATGATAGAACCAGGCTTTTCTCAGTGGCACTCAGTGACAGGAGAAGAGACAATGTGCACAAATTCAAAAATGAGAATATCCTTTTCCTTTTTGTTTTACTTTATTTTGAGTTTCCTCAAAGTGTGATTACACAGTCACACAGAGTGCCTGGAGAGTAGTATAGTCTCAATCTTTGGAAATATTCAAAACCCAGTTGGCATGTATGACCCTGCTTGAACTGGTGGGGTTTGACTAGATAATCCCCTAGAGAGACCTCTGCAAATGTGCTTTGAAAATACATCTTCAGTGAAGAAAAGCACTCAAAAGGAAAAGCAAGAGGTTCTTAATTACAAAGGATAGAAGATTCTAGTCCTTTTATAAGAGATGCAGCATGATGACAGAGTAAATACAAGACCATATTAATAAATTTATATAGATTTGCAGATAAAATCATTTTTATATTGATTAATTTGAAAATACCAGAAATAATTCTCTTCCAATGTTTTCAGCAATACTATAACATTTCCACTTCTTCTAAACTATGTTTTGTACCAAGGCAAGGTACTTTCATTTTGAAGGGACTTTTTTTCTTTGTTTTCTACTTTTGAAATAAAAGTCACATTGATTCACTTATAATTTTCTTTTTACTTTTTCCGTAGTAGAAGGCAAAATCATTCAGATCCAGAAGGTAAAATATCATATTAATACTACATCATTGTATGTCTGATTAGGATGTGTGGTCTACAAAACTTTGTTTTACCAGAGAGATGAATTTTCCTATCTATTTATTTAACGACAAGTAGTGGTAACTTTGGTGAATCTGAAAAACATACAAACCATTCCTTAAACTCCTTACTATATTACTGTACTCATTACTCATATCATTATTCAACTTACTTATAGTAGATTAATTCTACCATGCATATCAGATCATATTAAAGTAAGTTAGCTAGTAGTTGGTCTCATTTTAATGTTATTATTTTTATTTTATTCCTTTCTTTTGAAAGATGGATGACCAGCCGTATCTTAAAAGATCTCTACATCTCCATAGGTACTGATTCTAGAGGATGAAGAAATAAATTAAGGTTGAAAATTGAGATGAATACATAAGATTTCAGAGCAGGTCATCACCTATTAAGGATGTTATGGAATCATACTACACATTTTTTTAAACTCAAGAATTACACATTCTGTAAAGAACTTTTTTATTTATAATGTGAAAGCTTACTAAAACTGTTCAGTAAAATAAAAGCCTGTTATAAAATAAAATAAATCAAAATAAAATATCAGCCATCTTAAAATTAAATTTTAGGTGAGTTAATGAATAATCTTATTGGAGGGCAGCAAAGTAATTATATATAAATATCTAACCTTGCCAGGAAAACAATTCTATAGATTTATATTCAACAGCTTATTCTTTAACAGCTGTAAATAATAGAATAGATTTACCATATACATATTGCCAAGCTACCATAAATTTATTCCCCAATCTGAAATTCTCATTCTCAATCATGTCTTCTTCAATATCAGAGAAATAATATTTCTTCTAGGAGAGGCAAAAATTCTTATTGTTTTACAACAGATCAATCTCCCTCTGTCTCTCTCTCTCTTTTTTTTTTTTTTTTCTGACACTGCAAAATACCCTAGTGTTACCTTTATACTGGACCATAATTCAAAGTGAACTATGAAAAGAGACTCCACAACCTCAGCCAAATGAGTAACAATATTATATTTTCTATTTATTTCTTCCACATTTCTAATATTTCACTGTTGGTCACTGTTGGTTTTCTTAGTGCTCTTACAGTACTCTGAAAAACTTAATCCTGCTATATTCATACCTTTTCTCAACATATGCATTAAGATTATTAAAAATATCTTATAGGTAAAGGAAATTTTTCAAGGATATGTAGTTGATTCACTCAACCACAACTCATTATTTTTTAGTCTAATGAAACCATAACTTGCCTTCCCCCTGCCACCTCCACCCTCCCCTCCGCCCCTCCCCAAATAAAATGTCATCTATTTTTATTGGAGGTAGAGTTCTGGAAGTTTGAGAATTCAAATATTCTCATTGTTTTAATATTACAAGATGTGTCACTAGAGATATAATTGTCAGCCAAAAGATTTAGATCTGATTTTGTCATAGCCTGGGAGTTTTAGTGCTGAAGCTTTAGATCACATCAATATTTTTTATTTTGTTTCACTTCTGCCAGATAAGTTTTTAAACAAGTTGCTGGCAGTGTCTATTATAGTCTTATCTGATTATTTTATGAAAACTAAAGATAAATTGGCAATTTGACTTGTTTTGAAAGTGGAAAATATGCATATGTATATATGTATAAATGCTTTGTTACCCAGTAAGCAGACTTCTGTTCTGTTGGCTTCAGTTTAAACCATGGTGATGCTGGCTGTACAAACAAGAACTGCCTTATGAACACACAAGTGTTTGTAATGCAAATCCAATGGAGCTTTATTAGTATTTACAGTGAAGTTAAATGTTCAAGGATAAGATTGC
Organism: Tinamus guttatus; assembly: GCF_000705375.1. Next base: position 131,794 of record NW_010586809.1, on the reverse strand, counting down.
AGCTGTGACCACAGCAGTCAATGAAATGTGGAGATCCTGGAGAGTCTGCAAAGCATGCTTTCTACATTCTACTGTAAGAAATTGCAACTGATCTTAATGTTAAAATCTAAAATTTATTTTGAAAAGCATGTCTGGAACATTCCAGATGATCATGCTTTGAAGGCTCATGAAAACATGTAGTTCATAGAATCATAGAATCATACAATGCTTAAGGTTGGAAGGGACCTCTAGAGGTCATCTAGTCCAACCCTGCTGCACACGCAGGGTCACCTAGAGCACATGGCACAGGACTGCATCCAAGTGGCTTTTCCACAACCTCTCTTGGCAACATGTTCCAGTGCTCTGTCACCTTCATTGTAAAGAAAATTTCCTTAAGTTCCTGTGGAACTTTTGGTGCTTCAGTTTGTGGCCATTACCTCTAGTTCTGTTGGTGGCCACCAGTGAAAAGAGGCCGCCAGCACCATTCTCCTCACTGCCTTCCTCGAGGTACTTATAGACACTGATTAGATCCCCTCTCGGCCTTCTCTTCTCCGGGCTGAACAGGCGCAGCTCCCTCAGCCTCTCCTCATAGGGCAGATGTTCCAGGCCCCTGATCATCCTTGTAGCCCTGCGCTGGACTCTCTCCAGCAGCTCCACATCCCTCTTGTACTGTGAAACCCAAAACTGGACACATTACTCCAGATGTGGCCTCACTAGGGCTGAGTAGAGGGGCAGGATCACCTCCTTCGACTTGCTGGAGATACTCTTCTTAATGCACCCCAGGATCCCATTGGCCACGAGGGCACACTGCTGCCTCGTGGTCAACTTGTCCACAATGACACCCAGGTCCCTCTGTGCAGAGCTGAGCTTCTCTAAAACACTTGTAATTCTTTTTGGTTTTCAAAACATCAACCGCAGATCTGTCTGTAAA
>NW_010586809.1:51767-130868 GCF_000705375.1 Tinamus guttatus | reverse complement strand
GAGCACTCTGTGCCTTCATCCAGGTCATTGATGAATAAATTGAACAGGACTGGACCAAGGACTGACCCCTGGGGGACCCCACTAGCCACAGGCCTCCAACTAGACTCTGCACCACTGATCACCACCCTATGAGCTCTGCCATCCAACCAGTTCCTCATCCACCTCACAGTCCACTCAGTTATCCCATACTGCTGGAGTTTGCCCAGGAGGGACAGTGTCAAAAGCCTTGCTGAATGCTGACATCCACCACTCTCCCCTCATCTATCCAGCCAGTCATTCCATCGTAGAAGGCTATCAGGTTAGTCAAGCATGATTTCCCCTTGGTGAATCCATGCTGACTACTCTTGAGCACCTTGCTGTCCTCCATGTGCCTGCAGACAACGGCCAGTATGAGCTGTTCCATCACTTTTCCGTGGACAGAGGTGAGACTCACTGGCCTGTAGTTGCCTGGGTCCTCCTTCTTGCCTTTTTTGAAGACTGGCGTGACATTGGCCTTCTTCCAGTCCTCTGGCATCTCCCCTGTTCTCCAAGATCTTTCAAAGATGATGAAGAGCAGCTTAGCTATGACATCTGCCAGCTCATGCAGCACTCTGGGGTGCATCCCATCAGGGCCCATGGATTTGTGGGTATTGAGATTCCTTAGGTGCTTTCTGACCCATTCTGCCTCTACCCAGGACAAGTGTTCCGGTCTCCAGGCTTCTTCTCTTGTTCCTAGGGCCTGGGACTCTAAAGGGCTGCCCTTGATAAACACCGAAGCAAAGAAGGCATTCAGCAACTCTGCTTTTTCTGTGTTATTTTTAACAAGGGTACCCACCACGTTCACCAGCGGACCCACGTTTTCCCTGATCTTCCTTTTGATATTAATATATTTGAAGTTTTACTTGTTATTTTTAATGTCCCATGCCAGATTGCATTCCAAACACACCTTAGCTTTCCTTGTTGCATCTCTGCATTCCTTGACTACGTTCCTGTATTTCTCCCATGGGACATGTCCTTTTTTACACATACTGTATACCACCTTCTTCTGCTTGAGCGTGGCCACAAGCTCCTTGCTCATCCATGCAGGTCTCCTGCCCCCTCTACCTGGCTTCTTACATGCAGGGATGCACTGTTGCTGGGCATGGAGGAAGCGCTGCTTGAAAACTAACCAGCTCTCTTGGGCCCCCCTTCCTTCTAGAGCTCTAGCCCATGGGATTCTTCCGAGGAGGTCTCTGAAGAGGCTAAAGTTGGCCCTCCTGAAGTCCATGGTTGCAAGGCTACTTACAGCCCTGCCTCCTCCCTGATCCTGAACTCCATTAACTCATGGTCACTGCAGCCGAGGCTACCCCCACCTTCATATCTCCTACAAGTCCCTCTATTTGTTAGCACGAGGTCCAGTAGACCACCTCTCCTCATCGGCTCCTCCACAACCTGCATCAAAAAGTTATGTTCTAACTCCTAACTCTTAACTTCATCTACTTTTCTATTATATTTTCTATTCTTTTAATTATAAACATAAATGTGGAGATATTGTCTACATCTCCTTGTAATAAGAATTATATCTTTGTACAAACTCAGAAGATTTTCCCTAAAAGTATAATATGCCAGTTGATGTATTCCCTGCATAGTGTGTCTTTCAACAAAATGCTGCTTTGTCCTTCTGCATGACAATTAGGTAGGGAATAAGGGAAAGATTTTTTCTTTCCTTCCTATTCTCCATTTTGTACTGAGTATGCTGGAGATCAATAGCCTGAACTTTAGCTTTAGCTCTAAGTAATATTTGGAATTATTGCTCTTTGGAAAAAAAAAAAAAAAAAAGAAAGTGTGTATATTTATAGATGTATGTACACATGTATGTACACATGTATGTATGTGTATGTATAATACTGGGTCTTATTTTGAAACATGAGTACTTAAACTCTGTTTGCTATGTTGATGTGTAAGTGTCTAGCACTTTTGGTAGGCACTGTCTCTGTCCAGAAAGCGCTGTAATATCACCTGTCTCAGAAGCTGATATAACATATATATATATTAGAACTGTAGCTTAGCACTTAATTCTTGATAACTGCATTCAGAAATCTAAATGTCTCTGCTCTGAGTTAAATGATATGAAATGTTAACAGACATCTGGAGGTTAAAGTAGAAATTCTCAGAATCTCATAATTTGCCAAATGACTTTTTAAGAATACCATATTAGAGGCACAGATGGTGTACACCTTTGCGCAAAAATGTAAACCACCATGCAGAGTTGATTACAGCTAATACAAGCTATAAGGCTCTTAAAAGCCTCCCTCTGAAAAGGTGAGTTCCTCTCTGTGGAAGAATGGCCTGAAAAGGGGGAAATTGTGGGAAAAACTAGGGCCTAACAGAAGTTTTGGAATTACAGAAGCTTGCTTGGGGTGATACACAGTTGCCACTTTGAGGATGGTTCGTAGGTCCGGACTCATTATACGCTCATTATAATATCAAAATATCATCCATCCTAAATGTTACCCACCTCCAAGGTAAGACCACTCCTCACTGACCATGCACTCTAGATTTTTGATTAGCTATACCCTTAAATGAAAGCAAGAAAATTTTTCATCAAACAATAACAATAATAAATATGACTATAGTCACTCAATCTCTACCTGAATGTAAAGAAAAGTATAAAAGGTGAACTAAGGAGGAAAAGGAAGAGGAGGGAAGAAACCATCGTAACTCCTGGGTCAGTTGACAGGCTGATTCCCCTTTCCTCCCCTCAGGTTGGGACGCTGCCTGAGGAGACTGGAGACTGAGCCTCCTCTCCCATCTTCTGGGGTGAGTGATGATTGCACATTTGTACATCAGAGCTATCTAAAAACTCCACAATCTAGTAGGAATTTTCCTGTACTGACATTCCAAACCTGCTTTGTAATGTTGAATTTGAATAAATCACGCTATTTGGGAACTCGATTCACTCCTAGGAAGGCGATCAGACCTGTGGTCCACAGACTGTGAATCCGATACTGCCGAGTAAGGCATACACCCATCACAGTATTTGATATCACCTTTCCCCCCATGACCACCACAGCTTTCAAACTGCAACACTCTCTCTCCATTTAAATAGAGTGGCCCACAAAATGGCAAGTGGAGTGAAAATATGAGGCACTATAAATGCAAAAAATAGCAATTATCAGATACGGTATACTGATACTTGGAAATTTTGGTGCTTGATTTAGTTATGATAATTGAATGGGTGACTGCAGGCTTGCGCATGTATTGAGGGGAAGAAAAGAAAATTAAATAAAATAATGAATGATCTGCTAGCTTTCACTAGTTCCATCCTGTTTCATGAGCATAAAGAAAAATGAAATATAGTTGCCCATCGTGATTTCCATTATTTGTCCTCAAGGTTAAGATCACATGCCTCCTAAGATACTTTCCTGGCATAATAATTCAGAGTAGTCCCTCAGAAGACATTATTAATTCACTGTTCAAATCAATTTTTCTTGGAGTTGTAAATATAATTATTCTCTGTAAATAGGAACTGTTTCTTCTGTCACTCTTTGATACTATTCTCAAAAAAATTGAAGTGAATTTAAAAAGTAGCTGAAGCCATTGGACTTTCTGACCTACCACTGCAGATTTATCATACAAGAATACTTAACACAGCTGGTTACTATTGTAAAATTTAATTAGATGCTTATATATCATAATGTTTCATTCTGTAAGACAGTGACTTCTGGGGATACTGTTACAATACTGTAAAATTAAAAATCTAAATACTTTACAGCCTAATCATGACTAATCAAGGTATCACCTGAGACTGCTCAAAATACCTCCTTTCAAAAAGAGCTTCTAGGCTGTGTACTTTATTAACTCTGAAACTGGTATAATTCGCAAGAACAGTCTTGGGAATATGGAAATATTTGCACCATTTAGAATCATATATATACACAAGCAGTTCCCAACAGGTCCATATATTAATATATTTTATTTTCTAAATAACTCAGACTGAAAATAAAATAAGTAAAAGTCCTTTATTACAGTCAGACTCTCATCAGCAGTTTCTCTTTTTTTTCTGTTGTTATTGCTATTGTTGTTTGTTTGTTTGTCTCTTTTTTCATATTCTGAAATGGATAGTGCAAAAGTGTTGCACATATGGCAAGATTTAACTGAAAGACAACTAGGAATTCTATCTGTCTGAATGCCTGGTTTGTTACACCAATCTTTAACTATCTCTTTTTGGTATGACTGCTTCTGAAAGCAGCTATTCTTTTGAGTTACAGCTTTCAAAATCAGAAGTAAAGCTAGGTAAAGGGCTTACAAACAGAAGGAAAAGCAAGTCTCTCAATTTGCTTGACTAAGTGGAGAATACACCATAATTTGAGAACATGTAGACAATTGAGTGTTTAGAGATTAAAGACTTTAAAGAGAAGCCTGAATTAAGACAGCATAAGCCCAAAAGTATAACTGAAGCAATTAGCAGAGAAATGTAGCCAGCAGACCCTTGGACAAATGATTTGTTAACACCAGATTGCTTTGTGAACATCATGCTTTCTTTTCATGAGACATTTACATTTTAGTCATTTGACACCTCATTTTGACCATGTTGTCAATTGTCTATTGCCATTGATGTTGGCGGTTTCAACAATGTCATGCAGCTATTTTTCACCTTACGCCAACAATTCATGGAGAAAATCTCTGGAATGAACAAATATGGTATAAAATGTGGGTATATGTGTATAGATATAGACACACACATATGTGTGTGTGTGTGTAGGTTTTCACTGGAAGATACTATATGATTCCATAAGCTCTTCTTTCTGATATATATGATATATATTTGATATAAAGTTTACTTGTGGGCTTCAGAAAGTAAAAGTTACAGCAAACTGTAATATATTGTAATATTGAAACACACTGGATTCTAGATGTTCTCATTTCTTCCTTTCTACTCTTGATCTGTAAGGCTTTAAGGAGTGACTTTGGGATGCTTTTGCCTGGTATTGACCCACAGCTGTGTATTTGATACAAATAATTGAAATTGAAATTGAATTAGAAATCAGTGAGCAACAGGCAAACTAAAATACTTTAAAATCTAGTACACTCAGTTGTCATACAAATACTGAAGTAATTTGAATAAACAGATAGAACAAAACCTCCACATTTAAAACTCTTCACTGAAGCATTCTGTAATATTGTGCTGGTAAACTGGAAATAATGCAATAGCAAGTGTTCTTATGCTTGGGCAATTGTGCACACAGCCTGATGGCAAAGGCGGAAAAGCAAAGTCTATAGGTGAGGAAGATTTGTGAGAAATGAAGGAATGATAAGGTTCAGGTAATAATTTCAGCTACTATGTAACTACCAAACCTTAGCATGTCCTGCTGTACCTTTCCTGCGCAGTTCCAGATAACACCTTTCTGTAATGAACTCATACTAAAATTGTGCAAGTGATGTTATGCGACCCAGTAACATTTCAGAGATAAGTAGGCAAAAACATATATATTTTTAAATAAATTACCTGAAAATCCTTCCAAGTTTTCATCTTTGCAGGTGAAGGATTTTCTTTGCTTTTGTTTGTTTTTGTTTGTTTTTCTGTTTTTGATAGACAAGATGCCAACTGTGAAGTAAACTTGAAGTTAAATAAACCATACTCCAGGAGCATGAGAGAATGGAGTTCTGAAATCTCATTGATTGCTGAATAAATTGGAGGAACTGAGGCTATGATAAAGTATTTGGGATTGTAAAAATGTAAAGGAAGTAAAAAATTGAAATTAAGTAAATGAAAGAGAAGGTGAATTTGCAAGAGAAGGTGCAGTTTTGTTTGGAATAATATACAGGATAATAAATCAGACTAATCCAGGCAGAACAGTGTTTAAAAATCCATACTCAGAAATTTAATCTTAGATGGACATTTATTCCTGGCGCATCTTATTTTATTCCAGAGATGGATTTCCTCCAAATATAGCAATATACTATGTTATATGCAACTTAAAATAAAGGTCTATAAACATAAAAAAAGGGTCTAGTTCCATAACTCTTTAATTACAAATATTTTTCATTATGTATGCATTTTCTTTTACATTTTGCAGCGCCCATCTGCAGAGACTCCTTTTGTCTGATTTCAGCCTGTTTGATTTCAGCCACTGATTTCATTCAGTGTTTATCAAGGAATAATTTTGGTGTCTGTAATAAAATAATTATGAAAAAACAATTTCAACAGAATACCTGAATATTTTGGACAGTATAAGTAAGGGAATATTTAACAAAGGAAAAAATGGATTTCTTCCATTTCGGGACTAATAGTCAAAGAAGCTGTGTGATGCATTTCTTTTTTTTCTGTAGAATATATTTGAGAGGTACCATGAACATTTTGCTAAATTGTATGTAATATTTAGCCTTGTTTTTAATTCCAAAGATTTTGTCAAGAAATTTTATACCCCTAGTGACCCCTTTAGGAGGTACAGAAGTGATGCAAATGTAAATGGTAGTCTTTTTTGAAGAATGACAGATTAACAAGTAGCATTTAGTCTCTTGAATATAGCAAAAGATATCACCTCTTTGTATTATTTATTACTAAATAGAATTTTCCAACTTAGTAATAAATAAACAATTAAATATTTAAAAAGTACAGAAATGAGATGAAGTTACATCTGTATTTCCTGTTCTGAGTAGAGTAAATCACATGAGTATGTAAGAAGTAGAGTGAGAGCACATACGTGAGAATGCTTTATAGGGAGTACAAAGTTCCTTGCAAGAGATGTTAAATAACTGTTTAGATAGAAATGGCAGTGTTTTCTCTGCATGAACACCACCACTCATGTTAATTTCATTAAATCTCAATTTGCACTCTTGCTGATAGGAACCTTAATTTGATTGCTATATCAAGCTAGCAAAAAAACATACATTTACATATCTACATTTGTGTTTGCAGAAGCCCTAATAATTTTCAGATTCCTTCAGATAGTCAAAGATACTGGTTGCTTTGAGGGCTAGATTTCATAAAACTACCTGCCTAGATACAGTAACAGTGGATCACTGGTCTGCTAATAGCATAGGAGAGCCGTGTCCTTCTGCTTTTGAAAGAAAGTGAGAGATAGTTCCAGTGCTAGGCTGACTGAAAATGGATTGAGAATTTTCTCTGTGTGGAGTAGAAGGAAAACAATGTATTCTAGGAAGCTTCCCTCTCAGACTGTCCAGTGCAGGGATAGCCAGTATTGATGAGGAACGATTATGTATACAATGTCATATGTGACCATACAAAACCAATCTAAAACAGCTGTGATCTTGGTATTACTGAGTCAAGAGCCAAACAATTTGGCCTTTGTACACCATTAGTGTCTGAGTAGTGACAAATTAAGCTAATCACAAAAGTCTGACTTAGAAAGGTTCAGAACCAGGAGAAATTTGTGCCCTTTTGCAGCTGTAAGTGCAAGTGAAAACTGAAGCTGGATGATAACTTAATGCTGTGTATGCTTAACGAACTGCTCGACAAGCTGTGTTAAATTTTGCTTGTTCTATGAAGGTCTTACAGAGTGGAGAGAAGCAAGTCAGAACTCAGCATTTCAAACAAATGCAGAATTACATCTATTATTTTCTTTAGAGGGCCATACAGTCTCTTTGGCAACCAGCTTTGAGGATAATATTTTAGCTCATTCTAAAAATCAGTTTGATTCTATTCTGCTCTTTTTAAATGTTTGCAGTTATGTGCCAGGGAGAAGAACCTAATGACCGCGACTACAAGGAATTTATTCTTCCTTTCCTCTGTGAACTGATTTTGGAGCTTAATCTTATCTGGCAATACACAGAAATTGATTTCTAGATTGTTCGGCTCATTGTCGCAATATCATATTTTCCAGCTGTCATAACTGGACTTTTTCATTTCTTGTTTGGAAGAATTCACTGAAGTTCTGTATGTAAGTGTGTCTCTACTGCTATTAAAAATAAGTGGGTTTTATGTTTATATTCTTCTAATTGTTTTGCTTTTTTGATCTTAAATGTGAGATGAAAAGGATTTCTAGGACCTGACAAATAATTTCTGTCCACTTTATTTAACACTATATGTGTTAAAACTCTATGCAAAGAAGATTATTTTCATTTTTCTTTTTATCATGAGGTCAGGAAATGAGTTGATTTTTTCAGGTCATGTGCACAGAAAATGTCAGCAGTTCAGAACAGCAGTCAACCATCAGTGCATTACCTACTTGATTACTGACTACATAAATTATGATAATTATGCAAAAAAGAAGGAAAACCTATTGCCTTATCTGAAAATAATGACTGCTTATGGAGGGATGGTAGGGGGATGGAAGGAGGGAGAGGAGATGCACAGATGGTGCTTCAGTGTCCTCGAACTTCAGCAAGCTAAGAAGTCTGATTCAATTGCTTCTTCTGGCTTCTGGCCTTATAAAGGCCAAACTTTATAATGGAATATAGTAATAATGGAAATAGTCCAGACCTTTCCAGACCTGTTACCTCCCCTCACTCCTCTTCTAGCTGCATTCTTAATCTTTCACAGCTTCCCAATTTTTCCTCTCAGAAGCTGTTAGCCATTTTTTTTGAACTTGCTCTTAATGCCCATTTGAGTTCAACATTCATTGAAACATGTTATTTTTTGGGGAGAGGATTTTTTTTTCTTTTTTTCTACTAAACTCCCAGTACATTACCAATTCTTTTGAACAGTTTCCTCAGTCAGACAAAATAAATTTATAAACTATGGAAATTCTTAGATTAAAACAGTCTGTATTTTAAGTCTCTACATTTGATCAACTTCCTTTGTTCATGATTACACTTGATATATGTCATTGATCCTTAAGCGCTGCAACATTAAGTAGCTGAGGATCACTTTCAGCTCTTTCTAATATATAACAAATAGAGTCCTTTTCACTTCAGAATTTTAATAATGTTTTTCTTTATATATCAACTTCACATCAATGATCTCCACTGCCTTTGTTTCACATTCATTTAGCGAAGTTTCCCTAAGTCTTATAATATGGCAATTTTGAAATGACCTTCACATATTAATTTCTCCTGAGCAGGCCCACATTCTCCATAGAAATCAGAATCTAGCACCTAGCAAACAGAAAATTGCTGCAGAGACCTAGACCACAAATAGCCATGGGAATATATACATGTGTGTGTATATATGCATATATATACACCCACATATATCTAGGTAGATACACGTATATATCTATATGCATTGGAAGCAGAATGTAAAGTGTTTGCAAGAAATATATGTCTACTTATAACACTATATCTTATGCTCAAGTCTCTTTTCTAAAAGACTTATATTTTACTACCAGTCTTTTTACATTTCTGTTGTTTTCAAATTCAAATGGATCCATTAGAGAATGAAAAAATGTACCTGTAAGAAGAGAACAAAATGCTAAAGTGAGTACCTTTTAAGCATTGTTTTTTTTCTGAATATTATTTTTGTGCTGAAGCTGAAAGTTTAGCAACTGAAATCTAGTTTTTAGTATGCTTCTTGCAACAGGCTTTTGACATTACTTAAAATTAGTTTAAAATTAAACTTAAAATTAGTTTAAATAAGTAGAAACCTGAAGAAGCAAAAATAAAATAGAATATCTGATTTGCTTTTGCATTATTCTAGGTGGACACCAGTTTAATTTTATTTATGAGATTGAATGGGAAAGAAAAGGAATATTAAATTGTTGAATCTGGCCTCCAAAGCATGTTACATAAGAATGAAAAACACACAAATGCACAGAACAAACAAAAAAAAAAACAAAATCCCACTGTTCATAAATAATGGCCTACATGGATTTTCCTCTGGATTTTCATGGGATGATTCAAGTAGAGTTACTAGGAGATAATATCTTTTCACTGTCAAAGGCTTCAGCACCCAAAGGCTCAGGGTTTCAGCATCAGTATATTGGTGAAGATACTAAACTGTCTTGTATATTAAAAGACAATGTGATACGCTTTCAAGTCTTCACTGAGATTGGAGACAAATATAAACATTTAGGATTGAAAAAGTAGTTCCTTTCACACATTAATGCAAATATTATTAATTCAGGTCTCTCTTTTCTCTCTCTCTCTCTTTTTTCTTTTTTTTTTTTTTTTTTTTTGAGGGATTGGGGGAGCAGTCTTGCAAAAAGGGAAAAAGTGGTATTCAGAAAACAGTCTAAGGTACTTAGGAGCAGGACAACAAGCATGCTGATAACAAGAAATGATTCTCTGAACAACCTAATATTCAAGAAATCTGACTCTGTTTATCAGTAGTTATAGTGCCTGAGACAAAGTGAAACATTTTGCAACAGAAATTCTAATTCTCATAGTTGATGAGTATCATCCTTCTCTTTGGAAAACAGTGTGGTAATCAGAAATATATGGAATGTATCCTGCTATATCTTGACCCTCATGTTATGAACTTTTCTATATCAGATAGTAAGAAAAACTCATTGTCTGTTTCAGCTGGGCAGTTGCAAGTCTCTGACGCAATAGGTTTGGCTGCCACTGGCCTTCAGACAAGGTTCTCCTTCTCAGAAGATCATAGCTAAACTGCAACTGAGCCACCTTAGAAACTAGAACATGCAAAAAAAACAGCATGTGCGGAAAGCTGATACCAGTGATTTTAAAGACACCATAGGCAGACAGCCAAAGAGAGCTAATGTAATATTGTAAGAGGAAAAGATTTACTCTTATCTTCAAGTGTTTAAAATAGTTGAATATTTTCTTCTCACTCATTCTTGCATATATTGGACCAGTGAGATCACTCATATCCCTGCCTGGTGTTTTCATTTCATAAAAATCTATGAGAAATTCAAAATGGTTTACAGAAGCTCCAGAAATTCTTGACATCTTGAAGACTTGCAAGTTTAAGCTTTTTTTTTTTTTTTTTTTTTTTTTTTTTTTTTTTTTTTCCCCAGCAATTAGCAAGACAGGCATTTAATATATAACTGATTTAGACACCAAGTGTTGTAGTTAGAATGAAGGTTGTTTAGAAATATTCAAAAGAGATACCATTTCCTTTGGGGAAACAGTATTTTCAGCTGATAAAAACAAGTCCAATTTTTTAACTTAGTTGAGAAAAGTTGTCAGTAACGATGCATATATTTGATAATGACATAAATCAGAATTTCTTTTCAGTAAGAGTGTTGGGACTTGAAGCTGAATTGAAGGGATGTCCAGAGATGCTCTCCTAAACCAAGCTACTATTCACAGGTAATTAGCTATACCTCCTCCACATAGGCTTAGTTGCAGAAGCACTACAAGAAAGGAATGTACAGCAGATTGTTAATAATGCTGTTCATTAAGTAACCATAATTAAAAAAAAAATTGAAAATAAAGTATTAAATAATCAACTAGGCATCCAAAGGCAGATCTCATAATGATTTAAAATACTCACTAAAGTCAAAATATTTGTACCCCCCACTGCAGCCAAAGTTTTTCCCTTGCTAGAGATGTTAGATAGTCAAAGACTACTGACAAGTAGTCAGTATTATATTTCTTCTTATTATATTATCAGATATTATCTCTACCCAGGTCTTAAACATATTGTCTTAAAATACAACTTTTTTCTTCCTGCTACTGCAGTATAATATATATTGTTTTTTAATGTCCTTATTCTGCTCTGAAGAACATTCCTTGTTATAAGCATTCACACTACTCTCAATGAAAAATGCCAGCTTTCTCTGTCACAAATCCTTCCAGATTTACAAGATAGCTTCACAATATAGAACCAAGTATATTTCCAGGGTAAGAAGCTTTGGAAGTATGTTGTTTTCTAATTAGTGTATCACATAACAAATTAAGCAGTGCTATCAAAGGATGCTCAGATACTGACTATGAGTCTGTTAAAAGCAAAATTATCATTTCATATAGTAAAAAAAAGTGAAATATTATTTTTATGCTACCAGCAAGAACATACCTCTTATAAAACAAGATAAAATATCAAATTACATTTTAAAAATCTATTCTGTGTATGAACATATTGAAGTAACTTGCTAAGCAATAAAGTGATTCAGAGTATTAAGAACTAGCTTTGATAGAATTAGCTTTGATAACTATTGCTTATTTTTGCTGCTGCTTTAATAATATCTCTTTATTAATAAAGCCACTTCTGGATGCTGGATCTGCACTTATAATACATACTCATACTCAGTTAAGAGATTATGGTACCCAGATATTAAAGTAATAGAAATGTATGACAACTCATTAATTTATTCTTCATGTATTGCCTGTTCTCAAAGTAAATTACTTTTGGGTGAAATCTTTCATGTAAAAGAGGACTGCTATTTAATAGAATACTCTGTTGATTTACCACACCACAGGATATTATATAGTATCAGGTAGTGTGTTATAACACTAAGAATTTCAGAATTCTTATAAGAATTCTGAATATAAGAAACATAATATAAAAAAATAAGAAATTTTCATTCATTAGCCCAACCATCTAATGTGATGCTTTATGATAAATGACACATAAAACTCATGTGTCATCACCGCAGTTTTGAAGCACCTTCATTTCTCACCCTCCTTCCATGATCTTCCATAACAGCATCCATTTTGAAGACTATTCCACAGCTGATAAGCAGTAAAGTTCTTGACATTTACTTTAGAAAGAAGAGGGAAAGGGCAGGAGAGGGAAAGAAAGGGGAGGGCCGGTCCAGGCCTGGCTTGGCCTGGCGTGGGTGGAGTGGCATGGGTGTGTGGGGGGGTTGTGGGAGGGGCGTCTGTCTGTCCGTCTGTCTGTGTGTCTGTATGTATATGTTTTTTTTAGGAATGCAAGTTTCTAGATTTCTTAGACTTCCCTCTGATATTCTTAAACCATTAAGAGACAGAGAAAACTGCAGGTGCAAGGGATTTACTAAGTATAATCAAATTTATTATATTTTAAATTTTATCACATTAACTCCTAATGAGTTACTTCTGTCTCCACCGATACCCATCATCACTTAAGGCAAAGGCATGCCTGATGGTAAATCAGGATACCTCAGATAGTTTTGCACAGTAATTGGCTAAAAAGTTGCCTGAAGTAATGACTATGCTCAGTCAAAAATAAATCCCAGAGGAATGAGCACAGCAGTGAAAGTCAATGGGATTTATTTTAGTCTCCAATAAATGTCACTTTTGAAAGCCTCAGGAGGAAATGTTTCCCAATTCAACAGCCTAAAATCAGAAATATATCAATAGTAAATGCTTTTAATTAACATGCCAGCCATTTGAAATTCAAGGGCAGAGCAATATTGATAATTCTTCAAACCTGTTTGCTTTTTAACACATCTATTCTAATGGTATAGTTTGTTTCTGTATCAACATTTCATGCTAAACATGCATAAAACATTCTCATAAACAACATATACTGAGTGATAACAATTTAGAAAAACAATTGTTCAAACCTAATTCCATTTTTCATGCATATTCTGTCTAATGAGCACTGGAGAGGATGAGTGTCTCCAGCAGGTGAAGGGAGGTGATCCTGCCCCTCTACTCAGCCCTGGTGAGACCACATCTGGAGTATAGTGTCCCTCACTACAAGAGGGATGTGGAACTGCTGGAGAGAGTCCAGCACAGGGCTGCAAGGATGATCAGGGGCCTGGAACATCTGCCCTGTGAGGAGAGACTGAGGAGCGGGGCCTGTTCAGCCTGGAGAAGAGAAGGCTGAGAGGGGATCTAATCAGTGTCTATAAGTACCTCAAGGGAGGCAGTGAGGAGGATGGTGCTGGCGGCCTCTTTTCACTGGTGGCCACCGACAGAACTAGAGGTAATGGCCACAAACTGAAGCACCAAAAGTTCCACAGGAACTTAAGGAAATTTTCTTAACAATGAAGGTGACAGAGCACTGGAACATGTTGCCAAGAGAGGTTGTGGAGTCTCCTTCTCTGGAAATCTTCAAAGGCTGCTTGGACACAGTCCTGCGCCACATACTGTAGATGCCCCTGCGTGTGCAGGGGGTTGGACTAGATGATCTCTAAATGTCCCTTCCAACCTTAAGGATTCTATGATTCTATGATACTGTTGTGAGTGAAATGAATATCCCCATCTCCTACTTCCAGAATCTTTCAGTTCTACTGGACTGTAAATATCGACAAGCTCTTGATATTTCTGGGTCAACTTAATTTTCTACGTTCTCTATTATTGCCTATATTTGTCATTAATGGGAGTCCTCTTGTCCTGCTGCATACTGTTGTATGTAACATTAATGTCAGCTTGAACTTCAAGCACACAGCAGCCCTGATCTGTTTATGGTTTGTCATTCAGGAGCAAGATACAACTTTTTGTGCTGACCTAGCATCCCACACTTTCTTAGTTACATACAAATTTATTTGATCACAATGGTGTGGTTTGACTGAGACATTGAGACATTGACTGAAAATGAGAACAGCTCCTAAGACCTGTTTTAGCACATCAGAGTCTGACAAAACCCAGTGAAACAGGGAAACAATATAACTGAGTGGATGTGAAAACATCACAGAATCACTGAATGATTAAGGTTGGAAGGGACCTCTGGAGATCATCTAGTTCAACCTTCCTGCTCAGCAGGGACACAGCACTTCTAGACATGGTGAACTGCTTTCTCACTTGCATAGTTTAGATCTTAAAATTACCTTCTAACATCTACAACTTTGATTAAATTTAATGGGACACTAAAAACTTACATTTATAGATCTATATAGGTAAAACATATAGATAAAGATATAAATATAGTTAGACATCGGCATAGCTATACATGTAAATTCTGTATATTTCAGAATATTTTTGTAACACCTACGTATAATTTTACTTTGAAGAAGAGACTTTATGCCAATAAATCAATTCTAATTTGGGCAAGACATCTAATTCACAACCTTCATAGACAAAAATTACAATATCACATGGAGTCACTCACAAATATTATAAACAATTTTCTATTTAAAAAATGTTGGGCAAATATTTTGGTTCCATTTTAACTGAAATTTTAGTCTGTCAGCAGACAGACAGCATAGGACTTCAGAGGTTGTATGAATATCATTTTCTTAAAGAGATGCGTTGAAATAAGTTAACCTTCTTTGAAAAAGTCTTTTACTTCTATTCTTGTTCTATGACACCAAAATGCCCGGGCATTCCAGTGACACATTTTCAGCAAGGAGATCTCTATATGCTCAAAGGCACTGGTGATATTCTGGATGAAAAATCAAAAGCAATAAAAAGACATGTTACTGATAATTAGCACAATGAGGTTCACCTACCAGAGCAAGTCAAAAAGAAAAGAAAAGAAAAATAGGAGGTCCCAAGTTTCAGAGGCTTCAGCAAACGGGTTATATATACCAGAGTATATATACTCTATATATATATCTATATATATATCTATATCTATCTATCTATCTATCTATCTATATATATCTATACTCTCTCTATATATAGAGAGTATATATAGCAGAGTATATATACTCTATATATCAGAGTATATATACTCTGCTTTGTATATATGTTGTATACATACATATATATGTATATATGTATGTGCATGTATACATATATGAGCACTGCAGATACATAAGTCTGATCTCTCAAAAACCATCAATTTCAGTCATTACTAGACTCCACTAATCTAGACAGAAACTGATCTTCCACACAAAGCACAAGCTTGATCTATCCCATTCTGACAAACAAAAAGAGGAATACAAAGTTTATGACTGAAAGATTTTAGCTTTACATTAAAAAAAAATCTTAAAATTTATTTTTGTCAAAGGTAAACGTTCTGTTCTATATAAAGATTAAGAACATCTTGTACGTAAGAACATTTTCTGTGTCAATACAGATGGGTGTAAACTAGCTTGGACTGCCATAATGGTAGCAAAAATAAGGAAAAGAAATATTTAAAAGCAAGTAGAAATAATTTGATAGAGGTAAGATCATGAGAAGGAGCAGAAAAGTTAACAACTGAGCACAAGCAGAAGATAAAAGTAACACAGCTACATTGTGGGAATCCAGCAACTGAAAATTTCTGGTATAGATAACTATTATTGAAGTAAGATGAGATGTACTGTCATTAAAGACAAGTTGGACACACTGCGAAATCAATTGTAAAGATAAAAGTAACAGCTTTCTATTCTAAGTGACACAGGTGACATTGTCACTTGACAGAATGTGAGTTTACTACAATCATCAGTAAAAAAAATGAAATGACTGTTCAGTAAAGCTATATTGATTTAATTTTAATTTAGTGATTTCCCTGAAAATATCTTGGTTTCTATGTATTCAGATGTGACTGTCATATTTGTGGCATAACCTGTATTTGGTTTGATTTATGTGAGCTTTTGTTATAAGCTTTATAAGCCTACAGCAACTGACATGTCAGCTAATATCTCCACTTCAACATGAGCAGGTGATGATAGACAACCAAGCCAGACTAAAGTTTCCCCATTTTGGTTCTATTGAAAAAGGAGAGAAAGTTTCTGCCACACTTCCTGTCAAGGACTGCAATAGGGAAAAAGAGTTTTCTGTTTTTTTCCTATTCCATTCCCCTTTGGGCTTATGGCATGGTATAGTTTATATTCCATATTAGAAAGGATTATTAAACAATTTATTGTCTGATTTACTGGCCACTGTTTACAATTATGGTTTTATCCAACAGTTTTCATCATTTCCATATACAGTTACAGAGTAAATGTGCTCTATCTACTGTAGATGCCAGTGAAAAGTCAGACTTACCATGAGGCTGTGTGTGTTATACAAGCAGATTAAAAAAAGAAAATTGTTGTTAGTTAGATAAGCCACTAGCATTTCTATTTTAAGGTTGAGTAAGCAAGTGGAACTGTCTTGACTTCTACTGTACTGATTTACACAAAATAATACACAGTCTTAGCGTTCATCCGTCTCCTGTTTTTAATCCAAAGATTTATTATCATTCCTCTCAGATAGAAGTGGTTTCTGCACTATGGTTTACCTATACTTAATTTTCATGGAGTACATCCAGATAATCAAAGCTGTTTTGTATGTGAGACATAGAGACAAGAGTGAACAGAGGCATAATTATAAAACAGATTTATAGTATCTAAGGAATCAGGAACATGTTAAATGGGTCGTTAAATCAGATAGGGAAAAGGAGTAAAATGTATAAATATTAAAATAATAATTTGTTATGCAGACTTATTAAATGAATATCCTCTCTGACATCTCTGAACAGATTTCTATCAATAATGCAGAGGACATGCTATATCTCTGGGAATGTTACATAATACACCTGACATTTATTTTCTCATGTAATCTTTTTTTTTTTTTCATAATTATTCTGTTGAATATTGATATTAGAATCTAGAGGCAAAAACAATTGTAAAATAAGTAATGTTATGATATAAATTAATTAAGAGGGATTCAAAAGACAGTGTTATACTAAAGTCTGTATGGCTGGACAAGGAATTTGATCTTTGACATTTCCCAGATTAGAGTCATCACTGAATGAATCAAGGTAGCAGTACTCCTTTTAATATCATAAAACATATTTAGCTACTTTTTTTCAAAATGACTTGGAGACTGCCAAGATAATATAACACAAGATAGAACATTTAGAAGTATTCATCTTGTAGAAGAAAAAGGAAACAAAATTTCCAAAGGAGTTTTATTTTTACTATGCAAATGTTGAACTATAAAACTCAGTATATATTTCAGATATACTGTTTATTTACACACACACACATTGTGAGAGAATTGCTCGAGAAAGTAGAAATCAGAGAAAAACTAGGGCCTGACAGAAGTTATGGTGTTACAGAGGCTTGCTTGAGGTGAGAGACAGTTATCACTTCCAGGATGGTTGGTATGTACTAAATCTACTCTTCCACACTTCCCTTGGTAACACAATCTGCCCTCCTAGCACATGCTAATAAGAGTAAACGAAGAAGGGAGAAACCATGGCCAAACTTTGTTGGGTTCCCTGCAGAGGTAGTAATCTGATGGTGCCGTGCAGCTGATGAGTAAATGAAGAGTGGTGTGGAGTGAAGACACTGGGGCCAAACTCTATTGTACTCCCTGCAGAGGTGGCAACATGGTTGTATCATGCAGCTGATAAGCCACACAGTATGATAAGGTGTCTGGTGCTGGGCCAACAATGGTAGCAGATCAGTCCCTTCCAATGGACTTTGCTCAAGCCTCTCCTAATTCTAATCTCATTATAATACCAATATAATACATAATCCCATCCTAGAAATTACTTGCTTTCAGGGAACAACCACTCCTCACTGAGCACGCTCTCTAGATTTTCAATTAACTTGGGAGCCTTTTTTGAACCAATCAATAATGAAAGTAAGTATGACTCGAGTCACTCAAGCTCCACCTAAATATAAAAGAAAATATATAAAAGGTGAACTAAGGAGGGATATGATAAGAAGAATGGGGTGTAAGAACTGGAGAAGAAGGAATAGGGAAAGGAGGACAAGGAACTAAGCAAGAAGGAAGAGGAGAGAGGGAAGACTCCATCATAACTTCTAGATCAGTCGAAAGGCTGAACCCCTTTTCTCCCCTTGGGTCAGGATACTGCCTGAGGAGACTCCTGAAGACTGAGAGCCCGCTCCCATCTTCTGGGTGAGTGATGATCGCACATTTGTATGCTAGGCACTAGCTAAGAACCCCACACTGTAGTAGAGAATTTCCTGTACTGACGTCTAAATGTTGCGTTTGAATAAATTGTGCTATTTGTGAACTTGACTACTTCACTTGAAGGTGATTGGACCTACAGCTGACAGACTGTTTGTGAATCTGGTACTGCCAGAGTTGAGCTTATCATTGATCATGCTATTCGGGAACTCAATTCAGTATTAGGAAGGTGACCGGACCTATCATTGACAGTTTGTGAATCCGGTACTGCCAGAGTAGGGCTTATAGTTACCACAGTATTTGGTAATCCTGTTAAGAGATGAGTCCAGCTGCCTCCAGTCCCTCTAACCTTTGAGGATCAGCTGGAAGGCAAGGTGATTCATCTCTTACCACATCTCCTATCCCCGTATCAAACTGCAACACATGAATATACATTTAAGTGTTTACTTTTACGGATATTAAAAAAAAGTAGAAAATCAGAAGTTTTTCACAGTAAACAGATTTTTTGAAAGAAAAATTTCTGCCCTAAATCTACATCTTAAATACTTTGGTTGTGCTCATTTTATATATAGAACTGAAATGCCAGAAGTAATGAATTGCATTATAGGAGAGAAAAAGAGTGATTTCCCATAACTGTGACCTCCTTTTTCTATTAATAGTCACATGTATAGCCTAAAGCACACCAAAAAATAATGACCTATAAATAATGTGGATGAATTTAGCTCTCTACTTTTCAGCATGTAGCAGCAGCAATGCTTTGACATAGTTGTTACTGCAATCTTTTGAGAAATTTGTTTAATTACATATCCTCTATTCTTAGTCAAAGTAGTCATTATTTGCAGACTGTGACTTAATTCCAAAGTTACTTCTGAGACACGGAATTAAAAAAACGTCCAGACACACAAAATACCTTTGTATTTCACATCAATATGAATTAAAATACCTTTAGCAATGAGAGCTCTAATTCATTCAGAGTTGATTGGTAGAATATTAACACATTTCTGTTCTCCAGGCATCTTCCCTTCCCCCTTCCCTTTTACTAGACGATATAGCAATTATCAGTAACTTAAAGAGATGGTAACGGGAAGGGGGAAAATTAAAGGGCCTGTGAGCATCTTAATATGATCAGGTCACTGAAACTGTGATTGTGTATAGTAATGAGAGCACCTACCCACGTATTTATATACAAAAAAAGTGATGCATCCATAATGAAATATTTATACCCAAGTAATCTGAAGATAAAATAAGACGATAAGACATGGAAGTATTTTTTTTAATTAGGCAATTATGGTGAAATTTTCATCATAAATTGGTTTTAAAATATTCAGCATTAATGATTTGCTTGTGCATCTTTCATATCCTGAATATATACCCATGTAACCTGTCCTATTTCATCATATTTTCTCATGTGTAAATATTCATTAACAAAGAAAAAACACACTTGTTAGATTGTCTTCATCCAATATTCCAATTCACTAGAAGTTTCAATCCTAATGAAAGCAACACCTTTGTTTATGTAAAGTGATGAGCAAATGTTTGAAAAGAGGATTTTCAATTTTTATTAAAAAACACCATATTAAAAGAAGGAAAGACAATACATTTTTGACACCAGATCCATGCCAAGTATTTAAACACAACTGTTCAGAATCACGCTTTTTTTTTTTTTTTCCCTAAAGTATCTTTTACTGCTTCATCTATTATTATGGAGTTATAAATAATAATTCTTCCTTTCTGTTCTCTCAGACTTCCACTTGACTATGACCGTTAACTCAAATGCCTGTTACTTAGCAGTTAATGAATCCAAAGTAACAGGCATTCCTCTAGTGTCATGTCACAATAACTATGAAAAATAAAAGAACTTCTAATTTGTTTGGATTCATTAACTACTAACAAATTAGAAGTTCTTTTATTTTTCATAGTTATTGTGACATGACACTAGAGGAATGCCTGTTTGTTTGTTTGTATTTTTCAGATTCCAGGCTTAGTTATTTTGAACTTGAGAGATCAACTTTTTTTAAGCGTGAGAATTTGTTACAGCTAGGAGGTTATCACAGAGTTATCAGTATAGCAAGACTAGAAAAATAACAATACTGAAAATATATATACACATCAGAGCTCTACGGTTCAATCACGAACTGTAGTTCAATATAACAATACAAAACTGCTCTTGTCCCTTATGGGCCACCCTTCTGGTCTTCCAGGTAAGTGACATCACTGGAGGGGTCACAGGTCTTGCACAGCCCTTTGAGTATTACCTGCTAATGCTCTTCCTGGTTGGCAGCAATGAAGTTGAAGAGAGAAGGCTGAAGTCTATCAAGGGACTTCAGCGGACTGGGGAGATCGATTGAGGGAACAGGAGTATGGGTGGTGTTCTCCTCTAACCCCTCACTGTCGGTGAAGGATGCTGAGAGGAACAGAAAAAAAAAAAACACCTACTCAACTGGTGTCTAAGAGCCTGGTGTCATCAGTCAAATTTGGGGGTTTTTGAGCTTAAAACACTGGGCCTCCTGGCGACAGATGGGGTTCACTTGTCTTGCAGGAGGAAAACAATCCTTGCCCAGGAGTTGTCAGGGCAAGAGAGAGGGCTTTAAGCTAGGTATGAAGGGGGAGGAGGATAAAACTGGGACTGCTAGGGACAAGCCTGGGGGCTGAGGAAGAGCCCAGCAGCCCAGCTGAAGTGTGTCTACACCAATGCAAGTAGCATGTGCAACAAACAGAAGCTAAAAGCCACAATGCATCAGGAAAACTATGACATAGTTGCCATTACTGAAATGTGGAGGGACCACTACAGCAACTTCACAGTGTAGTGACTCCAGCTATGGTGCTCCTGATGTTCTCTAGCCCTTGGGGAGCACGCTTGAGCAAACCCTTCTTCTATGGCCAGCACTATCTGGAGTGAAAAGCCGTAGCACATTAGCTGACAACTCCCCATGTCTAAACTGACTTTGTCATTGATCATGAGAATCAAAATTGTGTCTGAAGGAAGAAAATATAGAAAGTTCCTTACTATTGCCTTTTATTTTCCTTTCTTCTGTGCCCAAACTTCCATTTTTGTAGAAAGATGAAACCTGAAGCAATTAATGTTAACCTGCCACGAACATGTTATACAATCTATTATTGCCTCTTGCCAGTACAGAATTTTCTCAAGCATTATTGAGAGTCATGTTCACTTGCCCTAACTTCAGATTACTTTTCAGCCTGCATTGGCCTGATGGAGTCTGGTGATTTGAAAGTAGAAAACACTGTCTACAAAGGCTTTCAACACCACATCTGTCAAGACAAAATGAATCACCATAGAAATACCATAAGCAAAAATAATAAGTCAAATTAAACCTATAAAAATTCTCCTTTTAAAAGTCTCCTTTTTAAAAAATAACTTGGCAAATACAGACAAAAATGATAAGCAGAGAATATAGCACAGAGGGAGAAAGGAGGTGATGAAAAAAGATTAAGACATGTAAAAGCTTATACAGAAGTGCAGATGGAAATCCACTGAAATAATTTCAGGGAGAATATACCATCTCTTTTCCATGCTGTAGTGAGTGTTAGAAACCGATTACAAAGTGTTGATGCCAATTGAAGAGGTCAAAATTTAAATTACTCACAGTATCTCTTCATACTATTTTTCTTCTACATATGTAGGAAGAAACTTTGAGATTCCAAACTGCCCTTTCTTCTAAAACCCTTTTATTCACAATCACCACATCCATTGTTCACCCATATTGGTGTTTTTCCTTGTCAGTTTATTCTTTCACAAGACACACTGATTCTGTGTCCCTGTTATAAAAATAGTAAAAGTACACTGTGAAAAGCAAATTCAAATTCAAAAGCTGCATGGGGTATTACATGAAAGAAATTTCAATTCCTTCCTCCTTTCCACTTACACATCTTCCCAAATGCAGATGCAACCCCTTTCACAAGTTTGATCCCTAGACTAGTTTGCAGTGAGCAAACACTCAGTGAGTAAAACCAAGTAGTAGCTACAAGTTACAAAGTGAATAACATTGTAAAAATACTATTCTTATGTGATTTTGTCTGTTCACTCAATTCCTGCTTGCTTTCTGGGCCTAAATTCTTGATAAGGTCTAGATTCTCCAGGGAATAACAACACCAGTAAACTGAGGCAAGTGTAACCAGATAGATACAGCTGGATAAAAAAGGAGAAAAAAGAACGAGATACAGTTCTTTCATTTTTGCAAATGACTGTTAATATCTGATATAACTGAAACTCCCCTAACTTGAGCTCTACTTTAGGTTTCCTGGAGAGTTAGATCTCTCTAATTTTAAGATGATGAGATTAAATGGGAATAGACCAATGGAATATTCTAACATTTTTAAAAGTAATTCCATAGTACAAGATCTTAAAAAAAAAAAAAAAAAAAAAAAGAGAGAGAAAGAGAGAGAAGGAAAAAAAAAGAAACTCATAATTGATGTAAATTTAGCTTTTTAGTTTCTAATTTCTACAAAATCTTGCTATTACTCTATCTGCCTAATAATATCTGTGACTTCATTCACTTCATTCACATCATCGCAGAGTTCAATTTTCCTTTTTTAACAATCTATGATAATCTGAGGAGTTTTTTTAACAAAACAAGCTGGCCTTGCTTTGATCTGTAGTTTTACTGCTTGTATTTAATCAGCTTTTTTTTGTACACGTCATTTATTTCTTTTTTTTCACCTTTTCATTCAAGAATATGATTACATGAATTCTCTTAGGATCTACAGAAATAAAATTTAATAAAATTCTTAACAACTGTTTGCTTTGACTTTTCAAAGATAATCTCAAAATTTAAAATTGGTGCTGGCGCTCTTACCAGAGATTATCTACTATATATTGTTTACCTATCAAACCTTCATATGCTGCAAAAGGAAATAGTGCAGTAAAAAAACTAATGCGTGTGATTGACCATGTAAAAGGAAAGAATGAAATGGAGTCACAGACTCTATTAAAACTATTAAAGCATCAAGAAAAAGCTGAAATATTCTTTGGCACATTAACAATAACTTTAAAGAATCATAATCTTTTATTTATGTGCAATAAAAATTTCTTAATACTTTTAATGTATAGCTCAGCTTAAGGTCTTATGTTGGTACTATATTTTTAGACTAATCAATAGTAATAAATAATGATGCCACAGCTAGTATTATTAGTTTGCTGGCAGCATTGATACACAGGTAGTTTTCATTGCAGAAATCCCAGCAAATCCCTCCCAAGTTCAGGCTTGGTGATCTATCTTTAGACTAATTTTACTCTTCCAGTTAGTGTAAGACCTGCATCACTGTGGCATCTACAGTTATAGTACCCTCTATTTTTATGTTTGTTTTTGTTTTGTTTTTCTGCTTGCATTCACAAGATACCTGTGATTGTGTGGATAAGTCACTAGTAAGGAGGTAGAAAAAAAAATAAGCGGGAATCTTATTTAATATAGCCCGGAGAATGGTTGTGTCTTCCAGAAATGGAAAAAAAACTTTGCTCTTAAACTTTTTACACCATTTACAGGTGTTACTATTGCTTCCTTCTTCATGTGAGAATTTCGCTAGTCATGTCATAATAATAACAGTGAACAGAGGCAGCAGTTTGCCCAGAAGGGTGCCAGAGGGGATCTCTTTATCTTTTTTTTTTTTTTTTCTGAAGTAGTAATGACAATCAGTAGAGCACATAGAGCCCAGTTCTCGATAGGTGCTGGAGCTCTGTCATCATCTCTGTCAGAAGCTTCAACACAGATTGACTCCTTGACATCAGATGTAGCTCTACAGGTCTTGGGCTGCAGGAAGTGCTTGTGAAGTGCTTCTCTGTGAGTCTTTGACTGACAGTCAGCCTTCCTGTCAAAGGTGTTATTTCGCTGAAGAGTTGTATCAACAGGTAGAATCATAGAATCATTATGGTTGGAGAAGACCCTCAAGATCATCAAGACCAGCCGTAAACCCGTCACTACCATGCCAATCCCTAAGTAAAGGAATTACAAGAGAAAACTAGCTGCCTGTGTAGCATCTGGGCAGATGAAAGGAGATACACAGGAATTCTTACAGACTATGCAGCTACAGGTATTCCACCCTCCCTCTACAGTCACCCAAGAGCTCTGTGTAGTGTGAAACAGTGTGTGATAATACTGTAGATGAAGGTTGGCAATTTGTTACTTCTCTTATGAGGAAGAATGCCTTTACTGCTCCAGAAGTTGAAGAATAGTTTTAGTGCCCTCCAGGCTGAGGAGGCCTCAAACTAGATATGGCTTCAAGGGGAACAACTGGGCCAACAGACCTTGCACAATGCAGGAACACCCAAAAGAAGTGGTTTGTGATCGTTGTGGGTGACTCCCTGCAGCAGGGGATGGAGGCACTGATTTGACAAACTCATCTCTTGTCTAGAAAAGTTAGTTGCCTACTGGATGCTCGAATAAAGGATGTCCTGGAGAGACTGCCAAGACTTATCCAGTCCTCAGATTCTTACATGTTGCTCTTCTTCCATCTTGGCATTAATGGCACCAAGGGGAAACTGGGGACTACTGTTTTCAGAGGATTTCCAGGGATGACAGTAAAGGGTCTAGACACTCAGATTGTTCTCTCTATATCTATCTATATCTTTTTTATTTTTTCCCAAAATGAAAGGCTCTTTTTTTTTTCCTTATGACCAAATAGGCATTTTCCGAAGCACCAGCACTCAGTGGAGGTTTGACCTGCTGGAAAGCAGCTCTGTGAAGGGTCTGGGATTCTTGGTGGAAAACACCTGACCATGAGCCAGCAATGTACCCGTGTGGCCAAGAAGGACATTGGTATCCTGGGATGCATTAGGAAGACCGTTGCCAGCAAGTCAAGAGAAATGATCATTCCTCTATACTCAGCTCTGGTAAAGCCACACCTGGAATTTCCAGCCACACACTGGTCTCCTCCTCATAATGCAAAACAGACATGGAGCTAATGGAGTGAGATGATGAAGGGATCAAAGCATTTCTTATATGAGGAAAGACAGAAAGAACTTAGGCCCTTCAGCTTGGAGAAGGGACAGTGTTGATAGGATGTGGCAAAACTCTTCTCAGTGGTGCCCAACAACAGGACAAGAGGCTATGAGCACAAACTGTTACATCTGAACCTGCGAAGAACTTTTATATTCTGGTTGCTCAGAGAGACTGTGGAGTCTACATTCCTGCAGATAGTCAAAATGTGTGTGGACACAATGAGTCATCCTGCTGTAGGGAACCCTGCTCTATTACAGAGTTGAACTAGAGGATCTCTAGAGGTCTCATCCTATCATCTAATCCATTCTGTGATTTATCCTCAAAATGAGGAGTGGAAGTATACGTTCATGGCAACATCTGTGAATAGACAATCCCCCTAAGCTTACAATTTAAATAATCAACACTTAACACTTGAACACCACAGTGGTCTAGTTCAAAATAGCTTATCAACTGTGATGCAAAGGCCAGAAAAATAGTCCGTAACTGAATCAAGGACCTGGATGTCTTTGTCATGTGATCATGAAGGAATAATCTGTTTGTGTTCATATTTCCTATAAATATGTTGCTATGTGTGAGGGAATTGCTCAAGAAAGGGGAAATTAGAGAAAAACTGGGACCTAACAGAACTTCTGGAATTACACAGTCTTGCTTGAGGTGAGAGACAGTCATTACTTCCAGGATTGTTGGTATGTACAGAATCTACTTCTCCACACTTCCCTTGGTAACACAATCTGCATGCTAATAAGAGTAAACAAAGAGTGGAGCAGAGTGGAGACATTATGGCCAAACTTTGTTGGGTGCCCTGCAGAGGTGGTAGTCTGATGGTGCCGTGCAGCTGATGAGTAAATCAAGAGTGATGTGGAGTGAAGACACCGGGGCCAAACTCTGTTGTACTCCCTGCAGAGGCGACAACCTGGTCGTACCATGCAGCTGATAAGCCACACAGTATGATAAGGTGTCTGGTGCTGGGCCAACAATGGTGGCAGAACAGTCCCTTCCAATGGACTTTGCTCAAACTTCTCCTAATTCTAAGCTCATTATAATACCAATACACAACCCCACCCTAAAAATTACTTGCTTTTAGGGAACAACCACTCCTCACTGAGCATGCTTTCTAGGTTTTCAATTAACTTGGGAGCCCTTTTTGAACCAATCAATAATGAAAGTAAGTATGACTCGAGTCACTCAAGCTCCACCTAAATGTAAAAGAAAATATATAAAAGGTGAACTAAAGAGAGATACAGTAGGAAGAGAGAAAGAAGGAAGAAGGGAGAGGGAAGACTCCCTTGTAACTTCTGGATCAGTTGAAGGGCTGAACCCCACCATCTGAGGAGACTCCTCAAGACTGAGAGCCCTCTCCCATCTTCTGGGTGAGTGATGATTGCTCATTTGTACGCTAGGCACTAGCTAAGAAACCCACACTGTAATAGAGAATTTCCTGTACTGACATCGGAAACCTGTTCTCTAAATGTTGCATTTGAATAAATTGTGCCATTTTTGAACTCGACTACTTGTTTGGAAGGCCATCAGACCTGTGGTCAAGAGGCTGTTCATGACCCTGATACTGCCAGAGCTGAGCCCATAGCTGGTCATACTATTTGTGAACTCGATTCCCTGTTTGGAAGGCGATTGGACCTACAGTTGACAGACTGTTTGTGAATCCGGTACTGCCAGAGTGGGGGCTGTAATTACCACAGTATTTGGTATTAAGAGATGAGTCCAGCTGCCACCAGTCCGTTTAACCTTTGAGGATCAGCTGGAACACAAAGGGATTCATGTGTTACCACATATGCCCCCCTCTCCCATCAAATTGCTATACTATGTAAACAATGCAAACTTACAATACACATATTTACAATAGAGATACGCCATTGTGCTAATGAAAACACTGCTTCTATTTCAGTTTGGATGGAAATAGATCAAAGTAAGAACATCTTGCTGGATATACCTAGCTAAAAGGAAAGAGAAGCTTTCTTCCTATAAACCTCTCTTCCTAATATTGTACCTGATTATTTACTTTCCCCTACTAAAAGCTGCATTTGTGTATGCAAGTTGAAAAACAAAGTCAGTGCCTGCGGCTAGCCAGTCAGCCACCTGAATGATGAACATGACTATTAACTTTGGATTCCTGACGTATTGTGCCTCATATTGATACTTTTGCCAAATTTGGAGGCTTTCTGAGATTAGTAATATGATGAGATTGTGCAAGCAATTTTCTTCTGGTAAGCTTTTTTTCTTTTTCTTTTTTTATTTTTTATTTCTCTAACTCTTTCTCAGAAGAAATCAGGAGACGATTCTCTCTGTGTTCTCCCTGTATGGTGCATAGGGCAGTTCTCTTCATACTTAGGACAGATGGAAAAAAGTATGTTCTGCCTGTGTAAGACTCTGCTTTTTACAATAACATGTCATTTTCTTGAAATAAATGATACCAGTCACAAGCTGAATGTTTCAGTGTTTCAACTGTAAGCCCTGCAATTTTACATTGTCCCTGGCAGTGTTCAAGAAACATGTAGATGAAGCACTTAGGGACATGGTTTAACAAACATGGTGTTGAAGGGCTTACAGTTGGGCTCGATGGACTTTTCCAGCCACAGTGATTCTATGTTCTATTATTCTAATGGTCTGGATGATTGGTGGTAAAGAGGTAAGAGGTTTTGCCGAAAGAGGTGAGGATGGTCTGGACTGCTAAATCCTCTGTCATGTCGGCATGTCATCATGGACATCATGTGTCCATAGACAAAATGCTTGACTTGAAATAGAGGAGACAGTAAGGGTATATAAAATGAGTGGACATGCGTCAAGGGTGATTTAAAAGAAGATATTGGGGTTATGGAAGGCAGCAGATTACAGAAATGAAGACATAAAAATGCTTAAATGAAAAAATGTTTAAAAAAGAAAAATTCAAGGATTTCTTTTGGATGTGTAAAGGGTTTATATTGGAGGAACAGATAGCAAAACTCTATTGCCATTAGAAGTCAATTTGTAAGAAGACAGAAAGCAAAGAATGAAGAGTTTTGTACATAACACAAAGTACCTTTTTCATTTACGCTGCTTTTTTATAGTACTACTCCCCAGACCTTGATCCCATTCTACTCTTCATCATCAGAAACAGCCATTTTTGCTCTTTTTCAGCTTTTTTAGCAGCTTAGCTGTCATCACAGACATTCTTTGCCTGCCCATAGACCTGAACTCTGTTGAAATGGATGAACAGTCACTCATGGTAGCCTAGGCTGTTATTGCAACAACGGGGAAATTTGCAGCCATGTATGACCTATCAAGAAAGGTCAGAAAACAAATTTAATATCCTGAAAGCAGAAATGAAAAATACTAAAAAAGAGATTCTGGAGTTAGTCTCAGCTTTATTAAGATGGCTTATGAAAGGACTACCTGAGGGTAATTAATAAATAGTTAGAATCTTTTTCTTTATCGCTTTGTCCAGTTTGGAGAACATTCAGATGAAAATGGCATCATATAATTTGTAACTTTCCAGCAAACTATTTTGTTAATTCCTACTTACCATTGACTGTATAGAAATAAATCAATTTCTCTAATAATTTTGATTCACAAAAATAGTTTGTACAAATTTAAATTTGAATTAATAATAAAATTACATTCTGTAAGAGATAATAAGGATGAAAGGGGTTAAATTATCTGGGAAGATGTTCTTCAGTTTATACATTGTTTTTCATTTGCTTAAGAATGGATTAGAAGGGAGTTGTACTATTATAACAGAGGAGGGAAGGTCACAAAATTGTGTGACCATAAAAAAGCCTTCTTTCCTCTTTACTCACAAGCAATTATGGTTTATATTCAGTAACTAAATTCATTTGCTGGCATTTTTGACTGAATATTTTCCTCTCATGACATTCCACAGGAAAACAGCTATTCCCATGAAGTGTTATTTTTTGATCTGAAATACGTAGGTCATCATATACTGGTGGGAAAATTAGGAAAAAGCATAGTTTGGATTCGTTCAACTGCACTTTGAAGAGCTCACTGGAACCAAGACATATGTTAGAGAATGATCATTTTGCTTAAGGTAGAATAAAGTAACCACCATTAAAATATTAGACTCATCACTTTGTCTTCTGTAGAGTAACTTAAGGATAGGCTTGCCTGCAGACAGATGGAATGATTGGAATGATTTCATTTTCTCTAAGTGGCTATTTAATTTCTTCTGAAATAGTTATGACATCTGCAGTTTTACTTTACAAAATATTTCTGATTTTACAATAAAAAATGCTGTTGCATAGTAATATTTATTTTTACTTTTGAAATGCAAGTCATCTGATATGTACAGCTAGGTGTGTTTCTAAAAATGACTGTGGAAAATAAAAATTGCTATGATAGACTAGGTTAGCATTACGTCTGCTGCTGTATAGTGTTTAATTAAGTGTAGTTTCTGATAGGTTTAGTACCTGCTTTCAGTATCTGAAACCAAAAAACAAAGGTGAAAGAACTCTCCAGAACAGGAGGTGGGGAGTCCTATATGTGATAGACTTCTTGATAAAGAAGTCAAATTCTAGATTTTTTTAATTCTCTCTTTCTTTTTTTTTTTGTCTTTTTTTTAGCATTAAAGTTATTTTAAGGAACTTTACTATGTACATAGATATCCAGTCTCTTTCACTCAATATTATCAATGTCTAATTATAAGTTTACTTTGGTTAGTAGTTATAAATACCAAATAGTTTCAAGGTTCATATTAAATATATATATATATATACATATTTATCCATTAACATATCATTAATACATTAGCTAAACATCCTAACAAAGTTGAACTGTACAAGGATTTGTACAGTTAGGGAGTATCCTAATCATCAGGGGGTTTCTGAACCCTGTAGCTTAATGGACTTGAGACTCTTACAACTCCATGTCCCCAACAGCAATACCTGAAATCACCTTGCTCTTGTGAGAAAAGAGCAGAGGAAGGAAAATCTGGATATTCTTCTAACTCATTTTTTCAGAAAATACTAAGTTTGCTAAGTTCAAATAGACCGTTAACTTATGTATAGCTAGAATTATCCTGAAATTCTCTGTAAAGTGAAATTCTGAAAATGAATTTTAGTAGTATTAGTTATTACAGACTGCACTAGATGCGTTAATAAGTAAATTCAGAAATGTAGCAGAATATTTTGCCATTTGCCATGGTTCTAAGATTTCCTCCTTTCTTAAATAAGCTTCGTTGACCAAATGACAGTAAGGTTGTGTTTCTCAGGAAGGGTTCCCTGCAGGGATTTTTACATTTATGTTCAGATTTGTTATCTTTACAGAGATAGGCCACTCCAAACATTAATTTCATCCTGGCTTATTTCTTATCTTGCTCTCAACACTGCAGAATCTTAATAGCAGGAAAAAAAAAAAAAAGTTCTACTTAGCTACTTAGCAAGACTTAGGGTCAAACTTCTGGATGCAAAACTGGAAACCAAAGGCTACAAGTACGCAAATATAAAATGTGATCCTAAATTAAATTTGTCGTGTACAGTTAATTTTTAATTGCTTGTGCTCCTTTATCTAGAATTCCCAAGATCAAAGTTTATAGCTAGGATTTCAGCATTTACAGAATTCTTATTATACAGCATTCTTATGTTACTCAGTGTTCTTAAAATGAATTAGTGAGAACTTCCCCAAAATTCCCATGGCAATTTAACAGGATGTGGGATCCATTCTTCCTCTTCCTCTGTCCCACCTCCTTTCTCCTTCCTCCCCATTTTGTTAGGACCACAAATTAACTTGAAATATATGTCTCCACTCTTAGATCACATTGGTTCTGAAGAGATTCAGTTCTGAATCTCCTTAACAGATATAATACTTTATTATTACTATTATTGCTATTATTATTGTTATTGCTGTTTTTGTTATTATTTTGACTACTGGCTAAATATTTCTATTCAGTCTTATTCAGAATCCTTAAACCCGCCGATATTTGCTGATATGTTTATCATGTACTGTACAAGTTATTTAATTTTTTATGTTTTGTAAAACTTGGACAGTAAGAACTCTCTGTAGAGATAATATCCTGAACACATCAGCTAGCTCGACATACCAAACAGATATCCCCAGTACCATGAACAGTTATATATTTGATTTTTTTCACACTGACCCATTCTTACATATGTCTAAATGGCTTACATTTTCTCTCTGAGTACAAGAATGCTTTTGGTAACATTTCTCAAAAAAATTAAAAAGAAATTACTTCCCATTGCTAGCAATGTAGAGAAAACAGGTTAAAATAGCGAAATTTCTCTTGCATGAACTATGAAGATCGGGCATTTCAAATAACCCATTTCTCATTCAAGATCTATATTGTTCCTAATACAGAAGGCTCCAAGTTTTAATTTTGGTATATGTTTGTATATGTTACATATTCTTCATATTGTTTGTAAGGGGTATGGTGATAATCTGCATCTGTTCCTCAGTACAAAGCCATCTGGGGGGAGCAATGAGAGTGTCTACTGGCTTCTAGCACTGAATCTGCAACTCTTTTGTATGTATTGAATGAGAAAGTGAAAATACAGACCATCTGAAAAGTGAAGAGTGATCACAGAAGAAAGGCAAAAAGTAAAAGTGCTGAGAAGGAGCACATCGTAGTTGTTGCAGAAGGGACATTTTTAATATCAAGACTGAAATAACTCTTTTATCCTAATGAATTTGTTTTATTAAAGTTTTAGAAATCAACATGTGTGTTACATCCATCTTTTTTCTATCCTGCAAAGGAGAGTTCCTATGGTTATAAAAGAATAATTAAGGGATGTTAAGCTACTATGGAAAAAAAAAAACATAGAAAGATAGGGAGGTTGTAGCATATTTTCAGTTTATATCTCTCAAAAGATTTAAAGTTTAGACAATTGTGAACATAAAAGAGAATGATGCTCAGAAAGGGCCTGAGGCTAACACCTACCTTCTAGCAGCATAACTCTTAGAATCCTCCAGACTCCTTTTTTTTTTCCCTATAGTTTCCTATCTAGCAAATCTAATGTATCTTTAATGCTACAAGGAGAGATTCACTGCTAGTGTGGAAAACTCACAGCTCCTTTCAATTGTGAAACATCAAAGTAAACAGAAATAATGTTTGGAAAAGCAGGTTCGTGTCAAAAGGAGCACTTCTACTGAATTCCATAGATTTTGCATAAGTCTTCCTGTTAGTAGGCAGATATGAACAAAATAATATGGTTATCTTGACAAAACAAAACAAAGCAAAACTAAACTAAAGTAAACAAACAACAACAACAATTGCTTAGTGTATCTTAAGGCAGAAGGAATGGAATTAGTGAAAAGAAACTTAAATAGACATGTATACATCAGAAAAGAAAGATTAAACGATGCAAAATGAAAGTTAGTCATGAGCTTGTGGTGAACAGAAGCATCCAAAAATACACAAGCTCTAAGAAAGCGTAATATAAATCTGACAATGGGTGAAGTGCTATTTTATTTGGTTTTTGGGTGTTCATTCTGAATGTAAAATCTATTTCTGGTTCATAATTGTCAAAAAACTATTCATAGGAGAGACTTAGAAGAAGAGAAATAAAGAGTAGTGTCAGCAGAAAGTCAAGATTTAAGCAACTAAATGTATAGCAAAGCTTGAAAAAGAGATGGCAAAGCACAAAAGTCTGAAAATTGACAAAAGACTTTAAATGCTAGACAAAAAGTGAAATTGTTATCTTCTTACATTACTTGTTGAACTAGTTTAATGAAGTGAAAAGGGGAGGCTTATCTAGAAGAAAGAATCTACAAAAAAGAAAGATGGAAATGTGAACTATTGGAGTGATTTAACACTGTACAACTGTTTGGTTCAGAATATTATGAGTTTTTTTTTCAGTCTGGCTTTCTCTCTCACAGTGGTGACTTTGTTTTTATATAATTCTACTATGCACTTGTGAGCAGAGAAGGTGTATCTGTTTTGATTCCCAGACCTATTTTAGGTCTCCCTGATAGCTTTAGCCCTTCAGACTATCAGAAACCTAATGAATAATTATCTCAGAGATTATGTCTCTCTCTCTCTTTTTTATTTTTTTTTCCCAGACTCTAAACAAAATGTGGCCATTTTAAATAGAAAGAGGGCATTATTGGTAGCAGACATTGCTGGTAGCAGTCAGATATTCTTACTTCAAATTAATTGATATCCAAATCTACACAATCTTTTGGAGTAAGTGGAAGCTCTGTTATTTTAGGAAAGACTTTCTGTTAGCTATGAAAAGTAAGAAGTTATCAGGCATTTCTTGAAGTGAAAAAAACACACTTATGTTTAATAATAAGTGAATGGAAAGGTTAAGGAGGAAAGAGCACAATACTTTTGACAGGAATCAGTACATATTGAAATTAATACAGCTCAGTTCTATGGGAACTAGCTAATAAGTCTGAGTTAGACAGAAAAAAGTTAATCTATTTGTGTTCAGATGATATTCAGCAGATGACAGTACATAACTTTCCTCTCTTTGTCAGTAAGTCTAACAAATATCCTGTTAATGCTCTTATGAAGGTCCATTATCTTTTATCCTTTTACCACACTTTTTTACTCCTCGGCCTCCTAGGTTTTAATATTGATTTTGTATTCCCACATAGTGCTTTTAGTCATTCTTTTCCCTACGCTTTTAAACATACATTATCCTGGTGCATTCTTGTAAAGGCCATGAAAGGAGTGGTTAGTTTTGTCCATCTTGAGTATGGAAGTTTCTAGCTAGTAAGAAGCCAGTCCTTTCTACATACAGGCTTTTCACATCACAATGTGACACTTTTTCTGTGCTGCTTTATCTCATTTTGCCTATAGTAGAAGTATGAGTGGCATGGAAAGCTTATCAGTAAAATAATATAACATAAAATATCATTATATTTAAATATAAAAATAATATGCATTACATACTTGCGACAGCAAGGTGAGTAAAGAGTAGGTCTCATAGCAGTGGAGAGAGATGCTCAAGGTTCATATGAGATTAGCAGGAAAAATGACTTTCACTGCAAGTTGCATGGGAACCTGTGAGGACCATGTGGAGGGGTAGCCAATGAAGGTGTGCTGGTCGCTCATGTCAGATGCTTGAGTCAGAAGCTCAGACCTGACTCAACTCATTGTTCCTAAGGCTCCCTTAAATCCACTCCCCTTGTCTGTACTAATCTTGAGAAACTACTGTTGGGAAGCAGCTTGATGATTTGACAACACGGGACATGCATGCTTGAACCTGATGAGAATTTGGTCCCTTGGCACGGACTAATGAATTTTAATTTATTGGTATAAAGAGGCACGCTGAGTGGTGGCCTTCAACAATACTTCTGTATGTATTGCAAAGGACATTTTTCTTGCAACAGGGTAAATTACTGGACATTTTAGCTTAAATGTCTCTGTAATTAGTGACCGTTCATTAGGACAGCCAAACAAACTCAGTGAACCTTGTAGGTTACACATGAACAAGAGGCTACCTTGTCAAAGCAGAGACTTCTCACTTCACCAACCCAGTTGGAGGGCATTGTAAAAAAACAGCTTTTTATGTGGAAAACAGCCTCAGAAAATATGCTACCCAGACTTGGAAATTTTGTTTGTCTTTCTGTAAGGAAATCCTTACTTGGTCTGAGGATCTTTAGGCTTAAATACACAGTCTCTAACGAATGAGGGTAGGGAAAAGAACCTAGCTCTGGTATTCAGAGTTTAGTAGCCCCACTACTAGAAAGGGACAGAGAAGCAGCCTAAAAAAGGCAAGTATAAAAGTATCTATAGGCAAGATTCTATAGGCGATAGAGCAACTTGAGACTTAGAATGAAGGAAGGAGTGCCTGAGAATGTCAGTTTTATATTGGTAAAATGACTATTAAAACTCGTGATAATTTTTAGTTTTATTTTTGAATAACATGTTCCTCCTTACATCGGTAGAGGTTCTCAGACAGGTCACCGTGTATAACCACCTCCAGCCAGACTCTGTGTCACATAGGAAGATGCTGCTTGTATGTATGCAGAACTGATTTGATATTTGATATAGAGCAATTTGAGAGATGTGAGTATACATACATTAGTTTACTGTGGATCTGTGAAGGAAGAGTAAGCATACCATTCAATCATATAGTATCAATATTACTATCAACATTACTTTCCAAAGCATCATAGGCTGAACCGAGGAACAGCAGCCAAGGATATTTTTGGTGTCCAGAACATCCTTGCAATTGGAAAGTGAATTATAAAAGGGTTAATCTATGAAGATTTTAAGTCTTTTTATTTATATTAAAATGTATATATTTAGTTTATATTTGGACACTTGTTTGCTTACACAGCTTAAAATACTAAGTCACCTATCACCTAAGTCACCAGCATCAACTGGAAGATGCTGGCTGCAGGAGTGAGGATAGGTGATAGTGTTTGTTTTCTGTCTTAATTTTTAGTATATTTTCAAGACTATCAATTTTCAATACAAGTGTACCATTTTTGCTGTACATTTCCACTGTAAAAAAAAAATTCAGTTTTGTGTTTGACCTACTGCATTTATTATTTTATAAAGTTTTACATTTCCTTTGAATTTTGTGCTTGATCCTAAGGGAAAATAAGTAATTGTTTTTTTTTTTCTTATTTTCTTTATGGATTCATGTCTTTTCCAGATTACTGGGAATGGATTGGTGCTGTAACTTTGATCTAAATCTCCCTTGGTTTCCAGCTGCAAAAAATGTTACAATTTTCATTTGTTTTGTCCTAAAGATTTTATAAATTTAGTACAAAAATAGGTCATTCTCCACTAACCCACTGCAAAAGCATGATTTTTTCTATCGCTATAGTTTGCTGCAGTACACTTAAATTACATTTATGAAAATATTTCATAGTCTATACTTCCTTAGAAGTCTCTGAACGATGAGAAAAAGAATATTGTTATGAATTGCTCTAAAATAAAATAAAGATTAAAATAATGCATGTTGATTATTTGCAGAGGTTATTTCAACAGCAAAATTCAGAAACAACAAATTGAGGTAGAAGAAAAGAGATTTTTTTTTTATTCTGAGATGTTTTTACAACTTCTAAAATAAATTAAGAGAGGTGAGGCCTGAAGAGGTGCATCACTTAAGTAGCTCTGTGCTAGTGAAGTAAAGCATAAGCTAAAGCAACATAATGTATGAAACAAACAAACAAACAAAATACTTCAGATAGATTGATAGATTTTGGATTAACCCCTTGAGTAGCCTTTATCTAGACAGACTCAGATCTGTCCTTTTTACTATTGAACTATTTCCAAATTAGAGAAGGCTATCCACTATATATCCCATAAGCCTATGTTTTCTCAACTGATAAATGGATTTAGATGGTTCACCTTTTGAATGCTGAATTAGAGATGAGTGAAAGTAACTGATGTTTGTAAAAACAAATAATGGATATATTTTTTAAACTCTTTTGGAGGACCAGGCTTTTCAGAAATTAGAATTGTAAAGAAAAAGTAGACTTTTTCAGTAGAAATCAAGAAATAAAAGGCTGTGCTCTGTCATGAGGTTTTCTTTTCTCTTTTTCTTTTGTGATATGACTCACTTTTCATGAAGGATAGAGCTCTTGCACCTATTACAAATAAAGCTTTTTTTTTGTTAAAAATTGATTAGATATTTTGTCTTTATTTTTGTTTCTAGAGTTTAGAATGTACAAATCTTATTTATCTTATGCTGGAAAAAATGTGTGCCATAACAAGTACCAATTATGTATCAAAGCAAAACAATAAACAAAAATCTGTGTAACTTTCAAGAGACTCCATATCACACTCTAAGCGACAAAAACCTATTGCAAAAGTGAGTTCTTTGGTTATTTCAAGGTGTTCCTTCAGATCTTCTACAAAAGTTCCTATGCATCTTTGTAAGAACACATACTAAATAATTCTCCCTCAAAATTGTAACTGTCGTTTTGTGCATGTTCCTTGCTCACAAGGAATTTAATGCTAATGTAAGAAGGAGATAGTTTTTTGCTTCAAAAGAGCATCATTCAAGAATCTGAAGCACAAAATGCCTGTATTACTTAGTAGAAGTTTGAAGTCTATTACAGTACTCAGGAGTTTTTTTTTTTTTTTTTTTTTAATGTTGCCAAATATTGCGCTTGTTGCAATTGCACCTATTATATATAGTTGCACCTATTATGGGGCTTTATGGTCATTCACTGCTGTAATATACCCTTACTACTACTAGCTACTATTGATAGCTTAAATTATGAACTGGAACATGAGTAATATTCATGGATGTGAACTCATGCAGTTTGTTGTCAGATTTCCTTCAGAATTTTTTTGTTCATTTGTTCATTTATTTTCCTCTTTTATGTTCTTAATAAACAGCAATGTTTATTAAGCTGATGTTCCTCTGTTCCTCAAAGGCAGTTTCCATGACAACAGGAGTTATTCACTCTTTGTTTGGTTAATGAGGAGCTAGTCAGGTTGAATCTCCATTTATGATACAAATTTAGAAAACATTTCCACAAATGAAGACAGTTCTTTCATTTTACATCTGCAAAACTCCAATGGCCTTCACAACTTTTTCAGTTATATTCTTTAAACATTTTTGTTGTTGAGAATTAAGTAGTAGAGAGGGAATATAAAAAAATAAAATTCATGAGAAATACATTTGTACTTATTTTTTGGGTTCTGATAATTTTGATTTATCCTTTACCTCAAAAAGTTTCCAAATAATAGAATGGAGTCCTCAGCAATGTACAGGAAAAGGTGAATTATCTCTGTGCATACACTCCCAACAGAAAAAGTTA
Organism: Tinamus guttatus; assembly: GCF_000705375.1. The sequence goes on along the minus strand of NW_010586809.1, from coordinate 92,736 downwards.
TCCTAGGTATGGAAATCCTAAATTAAACTCTCCCTATCCAATATTCTTCACACAGACAATGAATACCTCAGATCACAAGATCATAGTTTACTGGGGGTCATTTCTTCTACTGGCTATCTGACTAAGAATTTATTTGGCTTCAAATATAGATATTTATTCACTGGATAATAGACCAAAAATAGTGACTGTTTAGGGGGATGGTAGTCAGACATCACGTAATTTCTGTGTGTTCAAATTTCAAGGCTTAGCTCTTAGTAAATATTTCAGTTATCTATGCAGAGTAGGACAACTCCAATGAAAGAAAAAGAGAGAGATCAGCTATAATGAAGATCTCTGTATATAATAAATTCTAATTTGCTATTCCTTAGAGTCATTTAAATGGTTTTTATAAACAATACTGAGCAGAATCCTTAATTTGCAGCATTCCTAAGGTCAGGATTCGTAAGTATTTATATCAAGTATGTAATTATTTCAATGTATATTCAAATGTGATTACAGACTATGTTTCAAAGAGGCAAGATCATTTTTCTATGAAATGCAATTACACTAATAAATAAAATAATCAGTACGGCATTCATGCTAACATGAAAATAGTGCATTTACTTCAGTTATTTCTTATGGAATATTTCTGTTTCACCTATTCACAATTTTGATTAGATTAATTCCTCAGAGATATTCTGCTTGTTCTCCATGTCCACATCTGCTCAGATATAAGATTGTTGAAGGTAGATTTCCATTGACACTGAGAAATGGAAGAACGGAAGTCGTCTTGCTCCTTTTTTTTTTCTTTTTTCAAAATTCTATATTTCTGTGGCTTACAAAAAAAACCCAACAACAACAAAACAACAACAACAACAACAAAAACACTCTGCAAACATTGCATAAAGCATTCCATACATTTATTCAGCAATATTTTCACTTTTATGTATGAATTTAATTCTGCTTTTGCACCAAAATCATGTTTAAAAATAAATAAATAAATAACAATAAAATAACTCTGACAGGTATTAATTAACTGTCAGCAGGGGTCTACTTTATGTTGTATCTTTATGTTTTCATGGTCTCTGCTTTTTGGTTGCAGAAATAGACTGCGTACGCATTCTATGTCCACTGGATGTTAAGATTTTCCCGGGTCAAAAGGAACAGCATTGCATGTGCAAAGTCATTCCTTCATTAAAAAATAATTTAGACATGCCTGAAATAATCCCCTAGGGTCTTTGTTCTGGTAGTTCAGAAAACGAAGTTATGCCTTTGTCGTTTGTACTAGTTCTTTTTTCCTTTCTAACCTATACATTATATTCATCAAAAAGCAATATTCCTACAGAATTTAATATGTTTTTATATGAGTAAAATAATAACGGTAATTTTATTTTTAATTAATTTTTTGAAAATGCTTTAGCCTTTTTTATTTCTGAGGCTGATTTTGAAACAATCATTGAAGTGCTGAGTTTCAAAGAGTTCATGTGTATGCAAATGAGAATGGATAGGAACCACTGTGATAATAATTTTATTAGATCATCATTTGAATAGCACTGGACAACCTGAAGAGAGAAATACATGCAGATATGAGAATTTAGTTAAGCTGTGCCAGAAACGCATCTACGCATCTAGAATTCATCACTTCTAATGTCTGTTGTTTATCAGGTAGCCCAGACAACCCGCAAAAGCCCATAGAATTACAGGAATTTACTATGAAATGAGTAAACCAATACAAATAACAACGTCACATCTGGGTCCTAGAACAGCTGATCAAGCCACAAAACCAGAAAGATGAGTTTTCCGATCAGAAATATAAATCAAATTTACACAATGCCATCATTGGCATTGTCATGCCACATCATTGCCATGATGATTCTGAAATTCTCTGTTCAGTACCTCTAACATTATCAGTCAGGTTTATTTATGATTTTTGTGCCAGATTGAATTGCAACATGTTGTAATCCTTTGAAAAGAAGTTAAAATGTAATGGTTTTAATGTGCAAAAGCCTGTGCGTGAGAGATCCAGCAGTCGTCTTAATATTATAAATTAGGAAATGACTTCAAAGGGAAGAAAATGCATCTGAATTACAGATAGAGAATGCAGAAAGTTAGATGTGTCCCTATTGTAAGACGGTGTTGTGATATCATTTGTTTCAAGAGAAGAAGAAGAAAAAAAAATCAAAGAAGAGGAATCATTTGTTTTGTGGATGATGTCTTAAAAAAGACTGAAACATACCGAGTAGCAGAATAAGCTTAGGTTAATGGTAATACAAATATACTAATAGTTGTTTGATATAGCAGAATTTCTAGGTTTCTTTTTTTCTACATTCACTTTATATCACAGAAATCTCAGATCTGATATAATCATCCCTGTGCAGCAGATCAGAGCTGCGTACTTACTTCGTTCACACAGCATCTTGTCCATTCTTATAGTCCTATGCTTGGCTTTCTAATAGCCCTAAGAAACTGAAATAAGCATGAAGTGAAAGTTATCTCATAATCTCTATATTCTACCTTTTTTTTTTTATTCCTTCTTCTCGTATGTCTTTGTATGTCTAAGTGAGCATTACTCTCCCAACAGAAGTTGCCAGGAAGCCTCTCTGAAATTCCCCTTTTTGCCAGAATGATTCTTCAGCTTTCTTTAGGGCAAAAATGCCATTCTGGACCCAGGCATTTTGGAGACTTTTGTTGCAGTTTAATTACTTCTTTTTATGAGCTACTTCTTTTTATAAGCTGATGTGGCAAATGGCATTTACCAAGAATTTCTTATGAGAAAATATCTTAATAGCATGGATATTCTAGTAGCAAAATCTAGCTAACATTATGTCTATATTTTTTTTAAGTTCCTTAAGAAAGGAGGAGTATCAATAAACCTGGCAACATATTTTTCTCTTCTTCCTGTAGATATTTTTTCTTATAAAGCCTGACCGCCTCTTTTATTCTCATATAGCATTACCGGTCCAGTCCTATCAGTGCAGAAATAATAGCACATGACTGACATGACTGACAGGCAGTAAGAATAACTACTAATGTATGCTTTATGGATATGGAGTTAGGGAGCAAACTAAAAGATAAAAATAATTTGGATGATCGCTAAAGCAAATTAAGTAATCAATGCATGACTGTGATTTTCAAATAAGGGAGTATCAGTTTTTATTGAAAGTCCAGATTCTACTAACTTAAATTGAAATCTCACAACAATGCTAGCCTCAAACCTGCTTAAGCAAGTACTCATCTAGTTATTTTTTTTTCTGTAACTATTTTTAAAAGAACTGGAAGAAAAGCAATTCTTTAGAGAGTTATACAACAATATCAAAGGAGGTAGCAACTTGTTTCCAGGTCTTAAACCTGTTTTGTCATAAACTTTTTTTGGCTTTCTACCTTTTATCTAAGTCAGGCTGTTTTCTATTTCATTAAGGTTTCTTTGCAAATTTATAATTTACAATTTTAATTTGTTTTTCTCTATAATGTCTTTCATTATTCTTTTTTTTTTTTTAATTTTTCCCTCTCCTGAATATGTTTGGACTTTATTGTTATTTGCCTTGCTTCTGTCCTTGATCATTGTGTTCACATATTCTCTTTGCATTATTTCTTTGCATGGATAGTTTTGATGGCTCCTTTTAGCCTCCATATCTTTTACTCGGATCTGTACAGATAAACAACAACCTTATCTTTCAGCTCTGAGCAATCAGTTATCCCTCTCTAATCAATGACTGTTCTCATCAGACAAAAGTCTTCGGATTTATTTTCTGTCACATCATATTTCCAGGACCCAAATGACTATACTGTCCCCTGATATTTCTTAAGCTAAGGTTGTCTTTCCAGAAAACCTCATTCCCTCACCCTATTTCCTAATTAATTCCCTTTTTGATTTGGAATATATACTGAATGCAAATGGAACAATCTGTTTCACACATTTACATTTTTTCATTGTCAATTTCCTGTTACCTTGTCTCAGAAAGCCAAAATAGTGGCAAGCCGATGATGACCATGTTTCAGGAAGCATCAGAGATTTGTCATACACTTACTCCAGATACAACTTACTCTTCTTACTTTGTGCTAGAGATTCCTTTCTGAGAAAATAGATACCATTTTTGCCTGAAAAACTGCTTTATAGAAAAATAAGACTTTACAAAAAGGTCACTGATGTACATGGTTTTTGATTTTGATATCTGTGAAAATGTTGCAATTTGAAAGCCGTAGTGGTGGTGGAGGGGGAAAGGAGATATCAAATCAGTATCGGATTCACAGTCTGTGGACTGTAGGTCCGATCACCTTCCTAGGAGCGAATCGAGTTTCCAAATAGTGTGATCCACTGTAAGCTCGACCCTGGCAGTATCGGATTCACGAACAGTCTGTGGACCGTAGGTCCGATCCCCTTCCTAGGAGCGAATTGAGTTCCCAAATAGTGTGATCAACTATAAGCTCGACCCTGGCAGTATCGGATTCGCAAACAGTCTGTCAAGTGTAGGTTCGATTGCCTCCCCCCAAACAAGTAGTCGAGTTCACAAACAGTATGATTTATTCAAATGCAACATTTACAAAGCAGGTTTCGGATGTCACTACAGGAAATTCTCTACTAGAGCGTGGGGTTTTTAGCTAGCTCTGATGTACAAATGTGCAATCATCACTCACCCCAGAAGATGGGAGAGGGCTCTCAGTCTCGAGTCTCCTCAGGCGGCATCCTGGCGCAAGGGGAGGAAAAGGGAATCAGCACATCAACTGATCCAGAATTTATGATGGATTCTCCCCTCTCACTTCTTAGTCTCTTCAGGCAGCGTCCCAGCGCGAGGGGAGGGAAGGGGGCTCAGCCTGTCGACTGACCCAGGAGTTACAATGGATTCTTCCCCCCAGACTTTTCATCCTTTGTTCACCTTTTATACTTTTCTTTACATTCAGGTGGAGCTCGAGTGACTTAATATTGTTATTGATTGGTGAAAAAGTTTCTCGCTTTCATTTAAAGCTACAGTCAACCGAAAATCTAGAGCGCATGCTCAGTGAGGGGTGGTCATACCTCGGAGGCGGGTAGTTTTTGCGATGGAGGTATGGTTTTCACATTATAATGAGCAAAGTTCAAGCAAAGTTCCTTTGCCACCTTTGCTGGCTCAGCACCGGACTTGTTATTGTATATCTCCCATTAGACAGCCACTGTGCGGCTTATCAGCACAGGGAGTACAACAGAGTTTGGCCGCGGTGTCTTCACTCCGCTCCATCCTCCGTTACTCCCCTTTGCAGCTGCGAGGAGGGCAGATTGCATTGCCCAGGGAACCGTGGAGGAGCAGAGTCCGCGCGCACCAACCATCCTGGAAGTGGCAAATGTGTAGCATCCCAAGCAGGCCTCTGTAATGCCAAAACTTCTGTTAGGCCCTAGTTTTCCTCTCAGTTCCTGCTTTCAAACAATTCTTCCACAAGCACTTCTTCCACAATATCTCCTGGCTCCACACAGAAGCACACAAGTGATGCAAGTTACAAAGCTGACTTCAATGGATGTCAAATCTTAAGACATTTAAGAATACTCAAAGTGAAGCAGATTTTAGTGTGAATTAGAATTTCGCTGAAGTTTCTGTAAAGTCTTGTAAAGAGTGAGGGTAGCATGCAAAGCCGTCTTTAGAAATTAAAATAACCTGGATATGAGTTGGTTGCTTTATGAAATGGAGTATTATGTTAGGATTACAATTTTGCCTTACCAATTTTGTCACCATTTTCATGAATTTGCTCTTGTAGCAACTGCTGAATTTTAAGTATTAACTATTGCCAGGGGATTTTCTTCTTTCAAAAGCTGAAATAATGCTCTAAACAAGGAAAGGTCGATTGTGTTGGGCAAGGTGTTCTGGGCGCCTTTCCAGAAGGTATCACTAACTGGAAAGGCATAGCTTGGTAATCGTAAAACATTGAGATTTTTTTTTTTTTTTTTTTTTGATCACAGACTTTGGATCAGAATCTTCTACACTACATATAGTACCCCCCAAATAGACTACATTTTCACCACCTCAAAAAAAAACATATTTTAAGGGGATTTTAAAGATTTTGGCCTAAAAAGAAGATATCTAAGTATAGATTTCTTTATATTAACTTTTTATCAAACTATTTATGTTTAGGAATTTAAGTTAATCCTCACTAAAATAATTTGAAATGCCTGTTTGCCTTCGTGTTGCTGAATTGGTTAGAGTGAATTTTCTGTTTCTTCATTATGAAAAATGATGCAGTATCTCTGACTTTCTCAAAGATTAACTTGATTATATTAATCATAAATTTGTCTCTCACATACCAGTATTGTAACTTTCTTCAGAGGAGTTTCTCAAAATGAGTTATGAGTCTCATTAAAACTATATTCCAAATCTCTGTAGAGATTTGTTAGTGTATCTTCTACTCCATGTTTTCTTCTGAATTCACCATTCTAATACCACCAGCATTCTATTCAGATGTTTTCTCCTTTAAGCCAATAATAACTGCCCTCACGCAGAATTGGCAATTGACTGCCAGCGTGTTTCATGAATGATGGATTTCTGTCTCATTTGGATGAATGAGACATCCCCATGAAGACATCCCCATCCTGTACATCCCCATGAAAAGCTTACTGTAGACATCTTGGTTAAGAAGAAAGAAAAAAATGTGAGGAATTCAACATGTTAGATTTCTCTTTTCTCCAAATTACTTACTGCAATAGACTGTTAGACATTTGATGCATATCAAAGCATATGGGTAATCTTTTCCCCATGAAATGAGAGAAAATGAACAACAACAAAAATGCATTTTCTTATGGATTAGAAAAGATCTATTTTCAGCCTGGTGCCTTGACTACCCCAAGGCCAAAGTCAATAAAGCCTTTCACTCTTCTGGGGACAGTGCTCAAAGGAGACTTCCATCATGGTCTTTGCAGTTTCTGAGCTTGCAAAATCAGGACATTCCAAGAGAAAGAGTTCTATTGATTTTGTATTTCCTATTGGTTTCACTATGAACAGCTTGAGCAACTGTTAGCAAAAGCAGAGCTTTCTTGAGGAGTGAAAAGAAAGAGTGCAAAAGCAACACCCTATTTTTAAATTTGTTCAGGTGTTCTGCTTTCAAGGCAGTTAGAATATGCCTAAATTTTCAAAACATTTGAGAATGTGGTTGAGATGTCTTAACTCTTTTCTAATCTGAATGTCTATAAGCTGTTTTTCTACATTACTGCTAATACAATATGAATAATTTAACAATACATTTCAGTGAACACAAACTTTCACAAATGAAGTGGTCTCACTAAGAAGTTGACTCTGTCTTACAAGCAATAATTCTGAACACATTCATCTTTGTAAGAAATTGAGGAGGGAACACAATGAAAGTCTGGAGGACATAGCAATGAAAGGTAAAATAAACACAGAAAGCTTTAGTACTTCTGGTAAAGTAGTGCAATTTTGTTTAAGTTGTGCTTTGTTGACAATGTTCTTTCTTCTTTTCTTCTACATTTTTTTCTTTAGTAGAAAAAATAAACCTGAAGGAGACTTAAGGTCCATTTAAAGAGATGGATAATGCAAGCAAATCTTTATGGCAAATGAATTTACAGGTACCAGGGAAAATAAGAGAAGAAATAAGAGGAGGTGTGGAGATTTGTAGCAGGAGAAAAGAAATAAGAGGAGGAGTGGAGATTTGTAGCAGGTAAAGATATTTTTGTTAAATTTCTTTTAAGCTTTACAAAGGACCTAAGGACAAATGTAACACCAATAAAAGGACAACCGGTGTAACAAATAATAGGCAGTGATTTTTAGTAACCGACGACTATCATGAATACCTTGATCACTATAGTTATATGTGAGAAATTCTGAGCTTTGGTTGTATTTTCTTCCTTTTAAAATGTATAGGAGGAAATATTTATGTGTTTTTGTTTCAAATTTCATTAAATATCTGTATCTTAACTTACTTATGTTACTAAAATAAGCGAAAAGACATTCAGGAGCATATTTTTTATGTTCTCTTTGAAGATAATACTTGCACTGCACTGGTGGTGGTGGAGAAAAGGGAGAGGGGAAGGAGCGCAAGACCAGGCAAGATTTTAGAAACCCTAAGGGTAGCTCTCTGTTCTCTTCTATTATTATTTTTTTCCTACCTTGTAAATTCCAAGAAAAAAAACAGAGCTGGAATTGTACTGAAAAGAGAATAGAATTAGCTCCCAAAATAAGATCACTGTATGAAGTGGCAACTACTGCATTTAAATATTCAGTGTTCTGTGTCCTTCGAATACCTTTCAGCTGAAAGAATGTGATCAAGGTGCCAATAGAAAGAAGGCACAGATTTTTTTTTTATTTTTTCCTATATTTACTTTATAGATGTAGTTTTTAAAATTCTTCTCTACACCTCTACAAGCCTATAGAAGCAGCTATTCTCTGACATTTGTTATTCTTTATGATATGCCTAAAACCCTGTGTACTTCAACACAAATCCCTAGTTGTTGTGTCTTCATTATTGATGGCAATACTTGCAGTCATTGACTGTTTCTTATGAAGACATGATGAAATTACCTTTGAAAAAGCAAGTTCATGAGTCAGTATTACAGCTCTGGTAATTCAGAATTCAGGATGTCCTGCAGAACCTACCTGAAAGTGAGTTGTGATTTGGGTATTCTCTGCGTGGATCACTTTGCTGCTTTGTTACTTGTATTCCAAGGCAAGGAATAAGAGGCTTGCTTCTACCATTTGCACAAACAACAGTCACTGCAGCATAGAAGCATACATATAATGCTACTTCATTCATGTTTTTGGCTAATTCAAAGTGAGTCTTGAAAAATGTAATCTACAAGTACTCAGTAGACTATGTGAGTGCCTAAAGAAACTCATGAATGTCAATAACTCATGAACAAACTGGCTTATTGCATGAGTTATTGACATTCCCACCACTATGTGCCAGAAGAATACACAATGAAGGTTGAGAGAGAAGTGGAAGACAGACAGGGGACCAATGTGCTTAAATGATGCAATAACATCTTGCAGAGAAAAGGTACTGGAATAGAGCTTCCATTGCAGCAAATTCTTGGAAGCTCTGCTCATAAATGTAATCTTTGTTAATTTTAGGCTAATAAGGGCTTACGCTATTTTTGAGATATGAAGATAAGTGACAAGGAAGGCTGGAAAATTTGTCAAATGGCCATCACTTTGATGTCCCTTCTTACTGCCTCTTTATCCTCTGTCGTTGGAAATGCTCTTAATACAGTTATATTTAACTTATGCATCAATGACATGGATAAAGGGACAGAGTACACCCCCAGCATGTTGGCAGATGATACAAAACTGGGAGGAGTGGCTGATTCACTGAAGCCTGTGTTGCCCTTCAAGGAGACCTGGGCAGATTGAAGAGTTGGGCTGAGAGGACCTTCCTGAAGTTCAGAAAAGGAAAGTGCAGGGTCCTCCCTGAGAAAGAAATAAGCACAGGCTGGGAGTTGACCTGCTGGAGAACAACGCTACAGAGAAGGACCTGGGAATCCTGGTGAACAAGTTAAGCATGAGCCAGCAATGTGCTGTTGTGGCCAAAGAGAGTAATGTTATCCTGGGTGAGGCTGCATTAGGGATAGTATTGCCAGCAGGTCAAGCAGGGTGATCATCTACCAAGGTGATGGAGTTCTGGTGAGGCTGCACTTGAAGTACTGTGTCCAGTCCTGGGCCTCCCAGGACAAAAGAGACATGACATTACTAGAGGGAGTACTGGAGGGAACCTCAACCACTCAGTGATTCTATCTATGTTTGGTAGTCAAAAACACCTTGCAAATGACTTCATAGTCTGGAGAAGCTTTCCAATAGCATTACTGGAGACCTTATCCTTATCTAAACACTGTCAGAAAAACAGTCCTAATAAACACTGAAAGTAAAACAGTCCTAATAAGTTTACTCCAGCACCCATTCAATTAGATAACTGTGGTTTTGGGAAAAGTAAGACTGCTTCTATAGTGTTCAGGGGCACATGGCACCGTAATATATTATTGCTTTCAAGTAATAATCTAAACAGAGCCAAAAGGAAAAAAAATGTTTTAATATAGAAAAAAAAATCTTTCTCCAAATAAAGGATTTCATTTAATAAATTGAAAGAAATTTGGAAACAATTTATTTATTTATTTATCTAGGATTTTCCTCTTTTTGGTAATACTTAATGAAATACTTGTTAGTTTATGCAGCACACAGGAGAAAGAAAAAATAACAAAGTTGAATTTGATTACTTCAAGGCAGATTTTGAAATGAAAACTGAAAAGATTTTTCAAAAAGGAACAATATGCACAGATTCTACTTGGTATGTGCAATAACTAACATAATTTTATTGTTTTCTTTCTGTTTTCAGAACATGAAAACTCAGATTATCTGTGAGTTTATGTTAGTCATATTGCAGTAGAAATTAAAAATATTAGCTGTTACAGTTCAGTTGCAATAGATTTTCTGAATCTTATAATGAATGAACTGGACCTTCAAAAAAATAACAGTAATGCCTCAATTTGTATACCAGCCTTCATATATCATTCTATGACAAAATAAGCAAAACAGAAAGTCAGTCATCACAGTGTGATGTGAGCATGAAGCATGATGTGAGCATGTAGTTTATTATCTCAATAAACTACATTTGACAGTGCACTGACATTTTAAGAAATACTTTCAAACAAGAGTTTTTGCATTAATTTGTACACAAGAGGAGAATGTCTACTTTAAAATACTTTTAAAAAAGTAAAAAAAATACAGTTCATTTCAGAATCTTAGGATTTTTTTTTTTTTCACAAGAAAGTTGATAAAAGAAGATTTTATTATAAAAACATTCTTAAATATGAATTCTGACCCTGTGCATCCTAAACGAAATTTCTTCATCTTGAGAGTAAGATTTAGAATGAAATAGTATATCAGTTTACTGAATTGCATTTATTTCAATGCATTTATCACATCTTTTTTCTCAGTGAAATGTATTGCTTATAAAATGGGTTTGAATGGATGTTTTCCTACACACACTGGTCTTTCTGGAAGGTGACTCTTCTTTGCATTATCAATACTGGCATGGACTATGGCTCTATGTTAGACACACAACATCAGTCTGTCTAAACTCCTTTTTGGATATTCCTAGGTAGCTCATGATAGAGAATGACGACTTAATCAGTAGGAAGCTGTTTGTTACATTTATATTTTGTACTGGTTTGTAAGTCCTAACATCAGCTGCAGAGTCGCATTTCATGGGAGCATTTGGTCTCTTGGGGGAAAAAAAAATAATGTCCTCATACTCACTACCAGAAAATATTCATCCCTGATGAATAAAAAGACTCTATAGAAGGACTGAAAGAGGCTACTGGGTACACAGGTTGGACTCCTTTGCATCTCAAAGGACCCTTAATTCTACTAGAACTATTTCTTTATCTCAGCTGTGCTAACCGTGTGTATGCAGGAAGCAGATGGACATTTTTGACAAAAATGGATATGAATGCCTGATTCTGATAGGTATTTGGTCAGTGAGTAGTTTCACACACTGGGACTGCTGCCACATACTCTGCTGGTCGCATTGATTCTGATCAATGACTCCTTATCAGTCTTCCTCAGATTTCCTCACTATACACCACTTCACCCATAAAGATGGGGTGTTGGTGCCATCAGTGTGGAGCAAGGATTCAGACATGCCTTTCTGGTAACAGCTCCTGTGTGCAAGCAACTAAACCATAACAAATATACATATATTATGCAATATAATAGATTAAAACATTCATGAACACAAAACTAATCAGAATATATAACATTCTTATGTAAGAATGTTACATAATATGTTACAGAACATACATGTCTTACAAATGTAAGATATATACACAAATTTTGCAAAATGTATGAAAATATTACATTACATTCTGCGACATTTGCAAGAAGCTGAGGACATTCATTTGGCAGTAAAGCCAGGCACACCTGGAGACTTAAATAACAAAAGAAGTGAAGTAAAAGGCAAAAGTGTTTATTTATTAGTAAAGGCTAGGAACCAAATGGATTGGTTAAGTAGTTTTACCCACTTTATCTTAAGGAATTTATGATGCTTAAAAAAAAAAAAAAAGAAAGAAAGAAAGAAAGAAAGAAAGAAAGAAAGAAAGCAAAAGCTGCTGTTCTGTAAATGATGAAGTGATTCTTCATTAAAGTTGTAGGTTTGCTAGGAAAAGAAATACAGTGATGGGGAGGTAAGCATGATAAGGAGTGCTAGGCAGCATGTATTCACCCTTGTTGTATAATGTGAAATTATACTTGCAACCTGGCAACCTTGTACCACATTTCAGACAGGAGCTTACATAATTCAGTGAGACCAAAATATGTTCGTGATCACATTATAAATTATTCCCCAGTGATTAACCTGCTAGTATTCGTAGCTGTGAACAGGAAATGCAAAACTTTTTGTGCCCAATATGAAATTAATTGCAGTTGATAGAAATAACATCCATCAATTTTAGAAATTCCTCTAATAGGCAAATTTAAAGATTTATTTATCAACTAAATAATAAAATACTCTATAATTTTATGTTTCTATGTCACCTATTAAGTACAATTTATACCAAGAGATAATGTAATTTTGTTCACACAACAAACCCAGAACACCTATTACCTTATGATTTTATTTAGCTGTCTCTTTAAACACATTTTTGAAATTGAAACAAACAAACAAACAGGCTAAACTACACCAGGGCAGAGCAGAGAGCACTACCTTGTATGTATGGATGGTCTGCGCTATTTAATTTGAGAGTATTTCAAAGAAAACAATACTCATAATTAAAATCACTAAGAGAAGGCAGGAAAAGATGAGCAGTATTATAAGTAACAAAAGTCAACATGATAAATATTCTCATCATAGGAAAAGCACAGCGCAGGAAATTCAACTTCTTAATTTGTTATATATTTTTTAAGGTTATATTCTCACTAGCTCAAGAATATTCTGCTCTTGGCAAGGGATGATAATTCAGAGTTATCTTTGTGCTATGAATAGTTTTGATAGCTCCATTTCAATTCTGTTCATTTTTAAGCAATATCAGATTTCTGGCAGTAGATCACAACACAAAACTTCCATAAAAGACAATGCAAAGCTCTGGAAAATTGGAATGCTTTAACAGACATATAGACCCATAAAATATTAAAGGGACAGTGACAAACTATAGGGAATTCCACAGAGAGACTGGTTTGACATTTCACATTTTTGCAGTATTTGTTGTTTGCCAACAATAACAACTGATTAAATATAGTGAAGTGAAAGTAACAAAAAAGAAAGATGCCTCAGTGAGCTTAGTTAGCAGATAATGCATTATCACTCTTCCCAGCTGTATTTGAAACAGTTAATGATCACTAAAATTTAAAACTAAAAGAAATTTTAATATTTAGAGTATTCACTCTTTCACAATTATTCAAAAATAATTTTGAACCAAAAATACTATTCTTAGGAAAGAAAAGTCTGATGATTATAGGCACATAGAGCAAAATAAACAGATTGTCATTTTCATCTATATGGTTTTATAGATTTTTTAAGATTTTGTCTCTTGTCCTGATTTTCACATGATGTAAGATAAGAGTCATTGATAGGTAAACACCAGAGTACTTTTGTATTTTAAGAGAGATTCTTCAAACATTTGTGTTATTGGATTCATAGTGACAGACACAGAGTCATTGACAGTAATGTTCGAAAAGGAAATAGAGGAAAGTGAACATTAAAAGGTAGGTTAAAACAACGTTCAGTATATAATAATGTTTAATAAATTATAAGATATAGAAGATATAAGAATGGTGAAAGAAATAAATAATGTAAAGATGAGGAATTAATGTGCACAGTTGAAAATATAGACACACATTAAGCTGAAGTGCTGCTGCCCATTGCCAAGTGCTCTGCCTTGTTCATTACTTAAAAAGCCGTAGAAATGAAAAAATTCTGCATATTTAAAAAGTTGCATTTCTATAATTTCTGCATTCCAGCAACTATTTTAAGTTTATGATTGAATTAGTAAGGAATTTGTAAGGAATAAAGAAATCATATTTATGACAAAATCTACTCACCACTTTGCTGATCTTCAGACTCTCCTTTACTAAATTTCTAATTTGGTGTTTTACATCAGACTTCTTATATTTTCTGGGAGTTATACAAAGAAAATCAGAAAACTAATGTGAAAAGGAGTCTAAAAATCCATCATCTTCTGTTCTATCAGCAATCTGGATTCTGATGAAATGCCAAGAATGTTAGCTTCCATCTTCCATTTTAGTTGAAGGTTTATATACAAAAGAGCCAATTCAATCATTTAAAAAAAAAAAAAAAAAAAGGCAAGACAAGACAAGAAAACAAATAAAGACCCTGAACTAAGTGCATACAGAAATAGAAAGGAATTTTATTCTCTACACCTTTTTGCTTTGCAAGGTATAGATACGCAGTTATCAGACTGCTCCTTTAAATTAAAGGAGACTTTTTATGCCTTTGCATAACTATAAATACTTCAAGGATTATTGAATTTACTTCTAGATTTAAGTATAAATATATAGTAGACAAGCACACAAAGGGAAGGGCAGAATATTTAACACAACAAAATATAAAACAACTGAGTAAACAAACATCAGCTGTGCTTCAGATTAAAAAACTTTTTTTTTGCTTTATTCTTGCTTCATCTATACTTGTGAAATGTACAAAATCATGTAGTTAAAACAGAATCAATTTCAAGTAGTTCACAAAGCATGTATAGGTAAGCAGAAGTCACCAGCATGTCCAGTGTTTTTTAAGGCACATGTTTGCTATAATTTATATCATGACTGATTTTCTACATGTGAAAATTATCGATGGGAGCTGGCTATGATATAAAATTTATGAACATATAATACAAACATATAATGAATATATAATAAAGATAATAAAAAATTATGTTATGCACTTAAGCAAGAACTGGACGGTTAATGTTTTGTTCACTCCCACTGTCTGCAAACTCAAGGGTGGAATATCTTACATATGAATATAAAAAATAATTAATTTTTAAAGAATGGAAAATATTTGTGGTATTTGTGCCATTCAGCTACCAAGTAAAGAATGCAAAAACACACAAGCAGCAACAACAAAAAAGCACCACAACAGCAAAAATAAGGAAAAGGCCTGGGCATCAGAAAAAGTCATCATGAATATGCTTACAAATGCTGTCAGCTCATAATATTTCTGAAATCTGGAAGATGAAACATAAACATGACTAATGACAGTGGACGTACTGAAGACCTTTTAACATTTATGTGTTAGCCCTTTGTTTCCTCAATCTTCTTCAGTTACTGATTCATGACAGCACTTGAATGCAACAGGATATTTACCCAAAACATAGTAAAATAGATTTTTGGGAAACTGGGATTCCTGAATTGTCCCCTTTGTTTTGTTTTTGATGAATTTCTGTGATGATCTTCTCTCCTACTGTGAGTTATAGTTAATATCTGTACCTTTTGAGCATTTGGGAAGGTTTTAGGAAGATTTCACATTTATTCATACCACATGGTATTAGAAAATGTTCTCCTAATTACATGTGCAAATAGCATCTAGAAAACTCAAATAATACCAAAATTAGAGTCACCAATGCATAGTCAGAGCTAATAAATACGGTCTATTTCCCTTTAGAAATAGGACTGTCATTTTAATAAAAGATGTTTCTGCGAAAGAAATCTTGGTTTTCATAATTCATTTCCATTGCTGTAGTCAGTATTACCCCTTGTTTACTTTATACGTACTAAAATTGTATCTGATTAGATCGGAAATGATTTGTTTTCTTTTATTTGATGTTTTCAAAGTCAAAGAACTTTTCACTTCTGTGAGTGCTCCTCATGTTATAAATGAAGAACTTCACAGCTACTAGGAGTGTTAATTGACTCAATTAAGAGTTCAATGACCTGCCATGGCACTAATTTACGGCAGGTAACTTGAATCATGAAAATTTAGTTCTTCTGCACATCTCATTTAGGATGCTCATTCTTGCATAAATTTCCATGCAGTGATCAATTAGATGTGATAATCCACCAAAATGCAGGTGGGAGAGTTTTTCCAATCAGTCTTTTCTTACATAATGACTTTGTGTTATTTTAACTTTTTTTTGAGAGAGAGAAGTCGTCAAATGCAGACTTAAGAAACATCAATATTTAAAGGAAATTACAAATGAAATTTAATAACTCAGTTTCAGCTGTGGAGTTACCATCACTGCAGCTGCCTTGAGAAGAATTTTCTTCATGTCTGTTTTCTGTATGCATTAAGATTAGTCACGGATAGCAAAATACTACAAATAAGAAAGATCAGGAGAAGACAGAGGTGAAGCAAATTAAAGATATAACTTCTAAAGTTTATACTCTAAATATGTTTTTCTTTTTTCAATTATTACTACTATAAAGAAAGAAAATCTGGAGTCAAAAATAGGTTTGCTTCTTATTGTGTCTGTTTAATGAGATTCTAGACATATATGAGTTGAACTGAAGACCCTGAAGGTTTGAAGGTGACCCTTTTTATGTAGTCTGGTATATTGATATGTTTAATTTGAATTACAGAAATGAATGGTTATGTTCATGTTTATACACATCAAAACTACTTTTTTTTTAAGTTATGTTAAGTAACACCATCATAGCCTGGTCTAAGTAATACGGGCCTTGAGGCAATGAAACACGGAATTTCAGTAACAATCATTTTGTCAAAACAAAGCATTTAAGCTATGTTAGAATTAAATTTTAAGCAATTTTGCTCGAACAAACTCAGAAGGGAGGACTTGTTTAATTTTAATATAAGACTTTCTTTTTTTTTTTAATTTAGAATCCCAGACTTTTTTCATTCTTCAAGCTTATGCGTGAAATTTCTTCAGCACTAAGAGACTTACATAAGAAATTTCCTTAGCACCTAAGGAAAGCAACTGTCATCTTGCCAAAGCTAAATCAAATTCGAAAGAAGCTAGTGTTTTAGTAAGAAAGCTCATAGTTTGTTTTACTGTGACAGTATTTATAGCACAGTAAATGCAATATTTATATGTAGGTTTTATATTTTTAGTCCAAAAATCTGTGCTAAGCTTACAAGTGATTCGAGAACAGTAACGCAGTACTTGAGGGTCAGTGGGAAGAAAAGGAAATTTGATATCAACCACTTGATGAAAAGAAAGTATCCATGACATGCCAGAATTGAATTTTAAGCATTATTGCTTTCATTTATTCATTATCAGTAAATCATGTATTACATTATCCACTACATTAAGGGAGTTATATGAAAGTTGGGTGAGAACTGAAAGTGGTAAATCCTTCCAATATAGGATGCATATAAGTTATGACAATCATTCTCAAAAATATTCTTGATATTGGAATCAGGGAGAACTCTCGCTAGGCTCAGAAGATGTTGCACAATTCTTGGGTGGTATATGGTTGTAGGAGAATGTACACAAGATTAGCCTTTTTAAGCAAAATTTGGAAAATTGCAGATAAATTCTGCAGCTGTCAAAATAAAACTGCTTTTACTCAAATGTTCTCATATGGATTTAAGAAGTTCACCATCGCAGACTTATTTTTTTTTATGTATATTGAAAGAGCTTCTCATAAAATGAACACTCTATTCTAGATTCCGATAACATGAGAATACATCCTTACAGGAGAATTTGTGTGATAAAGTTCTATGCTGCAAATTCCATAAGTACCTATCTTGCCTCTAGGTCAAGTGACAAAAGACTTGAAAAACTGTAGTTAGCATAACGACAGGTAAGATGTATCCCACAACATAATGCATATTCTTATTGAGGAGCTGAAGATGTTATAAAAACCTTCTGTTCCTTTTCTTCCCCCTCCCCCCCCAGGAATATAGCAGCTAAAAATCTTCTACATCAGAAATCATAGTTTTGAATGGATAGAAATCAGAAAACTTTGATTATAAAGGATGTTTACTTCATCTCTAGTGCAGTGAATCATGTTTCTTGGAAAAATCTGAAGTCTCATGCGCAGAAGTAAATGAATAGTTCTTAAACTGCAGTCTAACTATCTGATCTGGATGAACTCAAATCAGTATGAGGACATGTTTTTCAGATGAGGTAGGAGGTGAAAGATAGCAAAGCAGAGAAATAATTCGTTAAAAGAAAGATTTAGAAAATTCTCCCTGCCTAGCAAGGAACATGAAGGGCAATAGAAGGACTTCCACAGGTACCACAGCAGCAAAAGGGAAAATGTAAGAAAAATGTGGGCATGGAACCAGGTGACAAAGAATAAGTAAAAGGCTGAGATACCAATAGCTTATTCACCTCAGGATTTACTGAGGGTTTCTGAGGGTTGGAAGAAAGCAAATGTCATACATACCTTTAAGAAGGCTAAGAAGGGGAATCCGGACTACAGACTGGTCAGTCTCACCTGGGTTGCAGGACCCAGCGGTGCTGTTTCTTACTGGAAACCTTCTAAGGGATAAAAAGATGATTGGGAGTACTCAGCATGGATTTTACCTTACCAAATTTGCAGAGGAGACAAAAGCAAGGAGGGGTTGATACACCAGATCGCTGTGTTGCGGCACAGAAGACTTTCTCAAGGTGAAGAAATATTTTACTTTCCGTTGCAGCACAAAAGATCCTGAACCCCATCCCTGCATGGGAAACCTAAACCCCACCACCTCATGGTCACTGCAGAGAATGTTGAGCACAACCTTCACATCTCCAACCATCCATGAAAGCAGACAAGTTATCTTAGAGACAAGTTGCATTGTCTCTACAATGAGATCATGGCCCTGGGATGGTGCACAGATCTCTAATTCTTCCTGTTTATTCTCCATGCTGCACGCATTTGTGTCCAGGCACACCAGAGACGTAATGGAGTATGCAGATTTCTCAGGAGGGTTGCCTGAGGATCCCAGTTGCTATGTCTTTTTTTATAATTCCTTGACTTCATTCACCAGATGGAGATATCCCAATTTGAGCACTGTTTTGCTGACTACACTGGCTCGTTAACTCTTCTCTTTTCCTATCTTCCGTAGTTTAAAACCCTCCTTATCAAACTGGCTGACCTGTTAGCAAAGAAACATATGCCCACTTGGTGAAGGGGATCTCATCTCTCCCCTTCAACTGTCAATTATCAGAGTCATAGAAAACATGATCATAAAAACAAAAACCTGGTTACCAACACTAGTGGCATATCCAAAAACCCTTTCCTTGAAGAATATTTCTGAATAAATATATAGTTGTAATTTCTCTAACACATATTTTGTCCTGTTTTATTTCACATGAAGCATCAATTGCTCTTTCCATTAAAGAAATCAAATGTTATAGATCATTTCTAAACTTTTCTGTGTATAAAGAACAAGTCAGTTCATACAAAGTTTTGTGAGTTTAAGAATAAAAAAGAGTGAATGTGTCTTCTAAATAATTGATGGATTTTTTGTTTATAATGCAGCCTTTAATTTGAAAAATGTGTCCAGTAATGTTTAATATATGAGATATTCTAACAGTTTTCTTACCTTGTTATGTAAAACTAGAAATTTCAGGGTTCTACAAGCACATTACTTAAAGAGCTCTGGGATACTGACTAAAACGCAAAATGTGTGAAAATAATTCCTGTAATATGTTTTTTTAATGCAGAGAAAAAAAAATGGTTATCCTCTAGAAAACAGCAACTTTTCATGGTAAGTCTTGCTCTAGAGAGAGGTAGTTTGATGGTTCCTATGGAAACAAAATGTGTTGCTATATGAGATAAGTAACTGTAAAATTAAAAAAAAAAAGGGGGGGGAATGAGAAAAGAAAAATGCTAATCAAAGCTGATTCCTTTGAGTCAATCTCTTTAGAGAATCAGAGAGAAATAAGAAGAAAGTGACTTAGAAAATAAATATCTGTATTACATTTGAGCTAATAATTTATTTTCAGGTCGATACCTTTTTATTTTCATGTAATGATCTACCAGAAACTCAGACAGAAAGGGAATAGGGCAGCATCATTAGTAAAATCAAATATATCAGAAAAGGAAATAAGACATCTTTAACACAGTGAAATATTTTAAAGATATTTTGGGAAGCCCATAAAAAAGGAAAACCATAATCATAATGCATAATCTTTTAATGAAATTCTCACATTTTTCAGACACTACAGTCTGTGGTACTCTCAGATTATGTGCACATATTTGTGCCAAGTAAAATAGAATATATTGAAGTCTTGGTTTGAAAACCCATTAAATTATCTTGCTGTCCTTCTTTCCGCCACATCTGTTTTTTCATACTCCAAGGTCCAATCTCTTTCACTTTTATTAGGTATTTATGTGAACAAGTGAAGAACTAAGCCAGGGAAAGAAAGTCAAAAAAATATTTTTTGGGTAAAATCTGAGGGTTAGACTGTATTGGCTCCCTATGTTTTTCACTGTGTATTAATACTAACATTTCTACCAACAGAAGTAGATCACAAAGATGGAAGGGTGAAGTAAATAAACAGGAGAGTAATATCATCTGAAAGTGCTCACATCTTTGGCCTGGGATCCCAAGGAGAAAAATGAATCAATCAGCTGACTCTTCATAGGCAATGGAGGGCCTAATTAGGGTATGTGAACTGAACTACAGAGTTAGTGGGAAATAGTGTTTTAATTAAGGGTTGTTTGAAATATGAATTTCCAAGTACTTCTCTCAGGAGAGTTACTTCATTTTTCTTCAACTGCACTATTTTAAAAGAAGATAATAAGATACTATTTGCATTATTTTACAGTGAGGATCTTTTCAGATCAGGAAAAAATATTATGTGTGTACACTTTCAGTTTTATGAGTTTTATGAGTATTCAGGGTGAATTTTATAATAGATTTCTTTATTTATTCTTAAAATTATATTTCTTTATTATTAGATTAGGGAACAGCAACATCTGACTAACATTATCATAGAAAGGGAGACCAGTGAAAATGTAAACATGCTACTGAATGGGGCAGAGGTTCTCGTGATAAAGATACAGAGGTATTGGATACTGCATTTATTTTAGTCCTAACTAAAACAGTTCCTGGAGGTTCCTGCAGAGTGTTGACGATAACTTTTTGATGCCGGTTGTGGAGGAGCTGATGAGAAGAGGTGGGCTACTGGACCTCATGCTAACAAATAGAGAGGGACTTGTAGGAGATATGAAGGTGGGGGTAGCCTCGGCTGCAGAGACCCTGGTGGCGGTGGGGGAGTTCAGGATCAGGGAGGAGGCAGGGCTGTAAGTAGCCTTGCAACCATGGACTTCAGGAGGGCCAACTTTAGCCTCTTCAGAGACCTCCTCGATAGAATCCCATGGGCTAGAGCTCTAGAAGGAAGGGGGGCCCAAGAGAACTGGTTAGTTTTCAAGCAGCACTTCCTCCATGCCCAGCAACAGTGCAACCCTGTGTGTAAGAAGTCAGTCAGGCATTGTGGCAATGCTCAAGAAGAAGGCAGTGGTATACAGAACGTGGAAAAAAGGACAGGTTCCCTGGGAGAAATACAGGAATGTAGTCAGGGAATGCAGAGATGCGACAAGGAAAGCTAAGGCACGTTTGGAATGCAATCTGGCAAGGGACATTAAAAATAACAAGAAAAGCTTCTTCAACTATATTAATACCAAAAGGAAGATCAGGGAAGACATGGGTCCGCTGGTGAACGGGATGGGCACCCTGGTTACGAATAACACAGAAAAAGCAGAGTTGCTGACTGCCTTCTTTGCTTTAGTGTTTACCAAGGGCAGCCCTTTAGAGCCCCAGGCCCTAGGGACAAGAGAAGAAGCTGGTGGAGAGGAAGACTGATGACAAAATGCTCACAGCATGATAGAGGTGCTAACAGATAGAAGAAAGTTAGCTTAAACAACAGATATTTATGAATAAATATGATAACTGAAGAAAATGCAAATCTTAGATATGCTTACTCATTCACTTGATAGGACTAGCCTTCTGCAGGTCAATAGCTTTGCTCTAAGTTTTGACACTTGGTCAAAAAAGACAAATCAATATTAATACCATATGTAATTGAGAGGTTAACATGCTACTTACTTTCATCTATCTGAACATGACTCATATCTTTTCAGATATAAAAGAAACCTTCAAAGGTGAGAACTGAACAGCACAGAGTTTTGGAGGAGTATATGGAAAGTGATAACTTATTTCTATTTCTACTTTTAGGATTTGAAATTGGTGTCTTAGTAAATACAAGCTGAATTGTCGTCATGTGAGGTGAGAGGGGGAAGAAATCCTGCTTATTTTCTTCTGTGGGAGCTGAAACGATGCACATTTTCTTGTTTCAGCTGTGACTTTTAACGAACCTGAGTAACTCATTGATACTTGAAGGAATTTCATATTAAGTGACTTTGTGCTCTGAAGCTTACTTTAAGAAATATATGTGGTTTGAATGTGAAATGCAGTTTTTTGTGGGCTGAATATTATTATCCTTGAACATATTTCTTTCACAAGTAGAACACAATTTGTTGTTTGATTGCTCATATTTGTATTGTAAATTAAAATTTTAATTTCTCCTCTTTCTTCATCTGTCTTTATATTTAATTGCAGAATATTCCAAATAGTCGTTAGCACTTCCTAATCATCATACTAATGTTTTTATTTTATTATTATTATACAGGAATTTCCAAGATATAAATTATGTCATATATTACCTGGATCACTAATAATATTCTAGACTAAAAATGAAATAATGTAGAATAACTTTTCTTCTTATCATGGTGCTGCTTGGTAATACATTGTGTTTCATTCATTTTGTTTGATGAAGGTGTGTGACTCATTGTCATATGCTGTTAAATCACCGGTGTCCAAGGCCCCTGTGAGGCAACAAGCTCTTAGACTTGGCATCACAAAACATAATGTATGTCTGTCTAAGCTCAGAGAATGCATATAACTAGATTATTACGGGTGTATGGCTAATATGACAGTATGGGGTATGGTTTCTTACAGTAGAAATATGGTCTAGTTGGGTGCCCAACAACGTAATCTCAAATTTATGTGGGTATTAAAAAAAAACAGAGAAAAGTCCTAGTATTTTAAATTATATTTACTGATAGTGCCCCATGTATAATTTAACAACTAATAATCCAATAACCTTAATGAATTTTCTTCAAATTACTGGTGTGGCAAGCGAGAAAAACACTTGCAAAAACCCCACATGCATGATTGCAAGTTCTCACTAGTGGATAATATTGGAGCAATATCTTAGTAGACAAACAAGACAATTACTTGCTCACTTTTGACCATCTAAACATGTTTTAGCAAAGGAGCAACTTCTGTTCAAAATATCAGAATTAGCCGAATAATGTATACTTTTAAGAAGCAATTTACAGATTATTTTAAATTTCAAACAGGGTAGTCATTAAGTCATGAACATGGAAAGAAAATACAGCTTAGTATGTTAGAAAAAGGAAAATACTAGCATCATATTTTCTACGCAAAAAGTATGCAAGGTAGTAAGTATATATAGCAAGGTAAAACACTATTCTATATTTACTATTACAGTCTGCTTCATGGCCAAGGATAATCTTTGGATCCTTATTTTGATATTTCATGATAAAAGACAGATTAAATGGCAAGTCCAATAGCAAATGTGCTGTTCTCAAATCAAGGAGAAGGAGAAAGGAAACACTAAGAAGCAGTGCAGAAATTATGAGCCTATACTGCAGTGCCTATATTGAAAAAAAAAAAAATCCAGACAGTTACCACAGCCTTAATTTGACACAGACTATTGGAAAATCTGGATAGATGTTGAAAGGAAAGAGTAAATAAGTATGTGGAGGGAAAAGAGGGCTTTGTTTGTTAGGGTTTGTTTAAATCAAATCATAATAGATTCATTTAAACAAATAAAGAAAAGGAGCTGACAAGCTGTCTTGATTTCCACAAATATTTTTCAGAGTTCCAAGTTATTCTCCAACTCCATCTTTGAGAGACGAGAAGTGGGTAAGAGCTACAAAGGAGAGATTGAAATGAGTTTAACTGAAAAGGAAGTTATCAGAATGCAGGAAGGTTAAAGGTTTTCAGGGTACTAGCTGTCAGGAGAATGACAGGATTACAGAAGTAATCCTGTTTAATGCTTTCGTTGAATCCGATATTTCTAAAATCCATAATGATACAAACTTTTGGCAGATTGCCAACATACAAAAGAAGATCTCATCAAACACAAGAAGAATTATTTGCTTTATTGTTATAACCTGTCTTACTTCAGTTATTTGAAATGAAAGCTCTTACAATAGAAAGAACGAATAAGATTATTTTTTAAAAAATGTTTTGGGCTTCTCAAATGGAGTCACAAGAAGAAGATAGCAGCATATATGTACACATCAGTCACAGGATGACAGAGCGATGAGGCAGTGAAAAAATTGCTTTTCTATGGTAGTGACAATCTAAAATATTGGATGCAACAGGTTTTGATGGCATTCTTATTGCTTCCTTTTTAGACTCTTGCTCTTAACTGAACTTATTCAACTCTTAAGCTAATTTGTCATTTTTCTTCCTTCATAGTACCAAATTATAATCATATGTCTATTTTTGGGGTTCTGCATTTTCTTTCCTTCAATATAGGGGAACTAGCTTCATTTGTCTTTTGTGAGTTCTCAGGGATATCAAAAGAGGGAAATTAGAGAATCATTTCAAATGACTAGTCTCTCTGCATTCACTAACTGGAAATTATCAGAGAGTTACAGAGTAACTGAAATGGAGATCACCTGGTTCACCCTCTCCAAGTTCCCCTGCTAAAGGAGAAGTCAGCTAAAATACAACGCTCAAGAACAATCTTAGATGCTTAGACATCTTAGATGCTGGCTTCTAACCACTGTTAACCTCATTTCCCTTTCCATAGTTAAGATCCACTTATAAAGCTCCTGAAGTACTGCTTTCTGAAAACTATGGGAATTGGCAATTCTTTGAAGTTGATTAATTTGTCTTCTGATCACCATTTTGGTCATTGTCATTAAAAAAAAGAAAATGTCTTGAACAGCTTCCTTAAGAATATAGATCTCATCACCCTGCAGTAATGGGTCAAGTAAGATGTGGAAAAATATACTCCTTAAATCATCTGTTTAGCAAATTTAGCACCAATCAGCAAAAGAAAGATCAGGGAAAAGGTGGGTCTGCTGGTGAACCAGGGCGGGTACCCTGGTTACGAATAACACAGAAAAAGCAGAGGGAGGCAGTGTAGAGGATCAGGCTGGTCTCTTTTCAGTGGTGGTCACTGATAGAACTAGAGAAAATGGCCAGAAAATAAAGCATGAAAAGTTCCACAGGACCTTAAGGAAAAATTTCTTAACAGTGAGGGTGAGAGAACCAAGAGAGGTTGTGGAGTCTCCTTCTCTGGAGATCTTCAAAACCCGCTTGGATGCAGTCCTGTGCCACGTGCTCTAGATGACCCTGCGTGTGCAGGGGGGTTGGACTAGATGATCTCTAGAGGTCCCTTCCAACCTTAAGCATTCTATGATTCTATGATTCTATGAGTTTATATGTTTTAAAATTGCATATACTTAGTCATCGGCAGTCAGTTGTTCATTAGTTAGTCTGAACTATCCCAGTCATTAGTTCCATATTTTCTTGCCTTCTGTTACATAAGTTTCAGTCTGTTGATACAGTTTAGACTTTTTTATTCTACACTATGTATACAAAAAGATGCAAAAGTGCTACTTACATATGACAAAAATAATAATAAAAAATCTTTCTGTTTTCTATTTGTGTGCAAGGTCTGAAATCACATTAAGTTTATTGCTATGTTTAATAAAATATTTTAAAATGCACTTCTTTTTTTCTTTTTTTTTTCATTGCCAATTAATAAAATAAAAATTCATGGCAAAGAAGGTTAGGAATGAGGTGATTCCATTCTAAAGTTGCTACTTTTCATAGGCAGGGTATTTACAAGCACAGAATCCTCTTAGAAGAATGTACAGTCAGGAGTCATAGTGTACAAAGAAATGCCAGAGTAGTTTAGCCAGGCTGGTAAGCACTGTAGAATAGCTAAAGCAAGCTAGAAGAGAAATAGAGACACAAGAGAAAGCAAGAAAGTGCACACATTGGGGAGATTTCTGTCTGTGACTAGGAGATCATCTTAAGTGCCTGTACACAAATGCACAAAGCACAAGAAACAGGAAGACTGCTGTTGCAGGCTGGTGACTACAATTACCTTGGAAGTACAAGCTGTAGTGGAATAGCTTGCTGGACTTTTGTGAGGATTTTATGAAGGCTTCTCAGAAAAAGATAAAGTCAGGAAGAAGGAAAGTTTGTTCTTCATGCAAAAGACGGTTCATGGGTTTTGTTTTGGAAGGGATAATCTCATAAAGAGGTTATGTAAAATGGTAATGAACAGACAATACCTATGCATGGAGACATGTAAACTTTAATTGGAAAAGACCGTGACCAACTTGAGTCGAATTAAAGCAGGCAGTGCATTATTGGCCTAGTTCATCTCTGGCGGTTCCTTCCAACCTACTGTATTCTGTATTTCTGTGATATCTTTGTTTCTCTTCTTATAGTAGTTTAATTTCCAGAATTCATCAATGCTAGTGAGTTCTTTTCTGCCTACAGGCTTTCCCTTGTTAATCATAGCTTTAATAACAGTGAGTTGGCATACATAATTTTCTCTTTTAGCTGGAGGGACCTTCTTTTCCAGTATTTTTAAACCTTTCTTAAATTATCCATTGAATCTCTGTAAAGTACTGCTGCAATCTATAAATATATATCTACCTATATTTATCAACATATATAGACAAGAATGAAAATTGTGAGTCTTTTATAATGATCACAATAACTTTTATACAAACACTTTTGTATGAACATATTAGCTTAACTAGTTATACAAGCACTAATAAAATCAAAAACAATGAAATTATTTTTAGAACAGCAGTTTCCATGTGAAGTCCACAGATCAGGCAAGACAAGACAATGGAAGATTTCAGTTTTTATGAAGGTCAGTAATGAATATGAGGATATGAGTAAATAGTCACCCTTATTCTTCTCTTTCATTCCATGTGAACAGTTTAGAATGCAGGATCTGTGGGAAGAAATAACACAGACATATTACACTTGAGGGATTTTCTTGTATGTTTGTTAATCATAATCAAAAATATATTTACTATTCATTCATAAATCATTTGGTCCACGTTCAATAGCTGCATTAGGACTGATAACTAGTTGTTTTAAATTATAACTGAAATATAGCAGTAAATAGAATGTGCTAGACTGGGAAGCTAAAGACATAATTTTATACACTTAATATCTTAAATGAATATTTTTAATTGATGTTAACTGTGTACATTTTACTTCTAGTTTCCTTCTAAGGAAGGAAGGAAGGAACTTTCCTTGATTTTCTTTAAGTTTCTTTCCCCCTTTTCTGTTTTTACAAAATGCAAGAAAATGATTTTCTGTGTCTTTTTATTTTAGTTTAGTTTTTCAAGAATGTCAGCTTAGGACTAAAAGTAATGAAACTCTAGACAGTCTTATATTTTGACCTACATGGATTTCTGCTTGCAATGAATTTTTTATTATTTTTTTTCCATTTCTCTCTCATTTCAGTCATTAATCCTGGGTGAGTAAAATGAGAAGAGAAAAAAGAAATGACGCGCTTCCTCTGAGAACACTTTATGACCTGAATAAATAGAAAAGCTTCTGTATATTAATTTACTTAGATCTATAATGATACAATCAAGAATATATCAGACAGTAGGTGGCATGGTAATGAGGATCGTTCTATTGGCTCATTTCATAAATATACAAAATATAAACTATATCCGAAACAGAGGAAAAAGAAAACTATTGAATTTCACAGTCTGTCTCACAGAATATCTATTTATTTATAATTGCTTGTGTTATCCTACTATCATCTATATATCTGGTAGGAAAAATATGAACAAAGTGTAACTTCAGCCACAGGTAGACTTTTCTGAAATTTTTGCAGAAAAGCTTTTCCTTTTTACAATAAAATGTGCAGTTATCAAAAACTCTGAGATCCACTGCAATTCCCACAAAAAACACAGGAAAATCATGAAGTCCTCTCCATAACAATTACTTGGCCTTCTTTATCTGTAGAATAGCTCTGTGAAATATATTTTAATATGAATCACACAAACAATGAAGTGAGCTAGAACTGGATGTTGGGATAGATAGTGTTGTTTCTTCTGTTCGGTATTCAGTGACAAAAGCAAATGAATAGCAGTAATTTTCAAGCATATTTTTAATCTTGTAACTGGAACTTGCTACAGCTCTTGAGAGTTTCATGCTGAACCACATCATTCACACAGCCACACAGACTTGCTTTTTTGCTGAGGTTGATGGCTTCCTTCATAAAACTCTATTTCATACATACAGAGTAGGATTTTTACCATTTAAAATAACAGGAATACAATTCTTTCTAGTAAAAAATGGATATGAATCAGAATGACACAGAATAAAGAAATAAATAAAGCTTTCTATACATTTATAAAAATGAACTGAATTTTTATGGTGGTCTACACTGTCTTACATCTTCCCCCATAGTAAAAGACAAAGTGAAAATGAAAGTAAAGCTCCCATTGGCTAAAATCATACCTGTTTTTTTTTTCTTATGCTGATATTTTGAAGAGAAAATACACAAAAATATTATTTAATGATCTTTACTTGCACTATACTGTTTTCTCTTCCAGTCCAAAAAAGCTTAGCTCTAAAATAAATCATGTATAGGCAATGCCATTCTCTTTGTTCACTGATTAAATTAACTACACGGAGGTTGAAAAGGTTGAGATAACTGCCGTTTATTATCCCTGCACAATCAGTATCTGCATATATCCCATTGCAACTCGGAAGAAGGCATGCTTCTGCGTGTGAGATTCCAAATTACAACAGTCTTTTTCTGCAGCCATTCCTGATATATTTGAACACTAGTATGTATTATTTTCAGACTTCTTTAATTAAAGTAACTCAGTATTTAATTTTCACTTTTGTTCCTGTGGATTCCCACAATTATTTAAAGCCTTTTTTAAGGCTGCTCCCAAAATTTTCACGGTACTTCAGATGAGACTATTGTAGTAAAAGCGGAAAGCATAACTTCATATGTCTTAGAGTAAGTACTCATCCTGATACACTGCCAAGTGGATTGGGGTCCTGCAACAACAAACCACCTCTGGTTCAGATTCACCCTGAATTTTATTTAAATCCTATTCTGCAACCAATACCTTGTAACTTTGTAAAAGAACGAGAATGAAACCTTTCCTGGACTTACAGACTCTCCCAACATAGTTTGATTTGTGAATTTAATAAACAATCTGCATTCTAAATTTCAGACCTCTAATGAATATATTGAACATCAGAACTCCCTATGTTCTTCTGTTTTTGTTATGAACTGCTGATAATAAATCTCTGCATACAGGTTTCTATATGATATTATTCATAATGCATTCTACCCTTTGATTTTAAC
This sequence comes from Tinamus guttatus, assembly GCF_000705375.1. The sequence continues at coordinate 63,464 of NW_010586809.1, read as the reverse complement.
AGTCATTTGTAAGAACGTGAAGTCTGAAAGTGTAAAATCCTGACACTAGTCAAGATTTACTTCATCTCACCATCCACAAGGCAGGTTACCTTTTCACAGAAGGAAATCAGATTTGTCACACAGTATTTTTTTTTTTTTCAAAACACTGGTTCTCTCATTTTTTTCTTCTTTCTCTCATGTATTTTGTATGCTTCTATCTGTAGGTATAAGCAAGTAATCAAAGGTTCTGGTACCTTTCTGGGAGCCAGAATTAAACATGCATGATGACAGATTTCCTGATGATCAATGATGTTCTCAAGCATAAGTTTAGCTAGTAACATATCATTATGTACACTTGCTACATAGTTCATTGTGATCTCTCAAATTACCTCATATTGTCTGAAAAACACTGTCATGTGTTAAAACACACTGTCATTTTATCCTAATGGTACTGCTCCCAAGAAGCATCAAACCTTAGCGCGAGATGTGTGATAGGTCCACAGCCTGAGCAGGTTTAAAGTGAACAATCACAGATAGTACTTCTTGGTTTGTTAGCTCCTTATTTCTATTTCCACATTTTCCTTTTATATATATACATACATATAAAGGCTTCTGTGTTGTGTTATTACTTCCTCAAAAACATTCCTCTTTTCTCCAAACACAGATGTATCTGTGATAAGGAAAAGCAGAGCCATTCATAGATGCACTATCCTTTCTCTGTCATAGTAAATTCAGATTAGCATTATAGCTGAGCTTCATTCCTTCCCTCACTGGAAAACAGAGTTGTGAGGGAGTGAATAAAATAATTTAAATATTATTTAAAAATAATAAACCTTCAAAGAGAAGGAAAGATGTACTTTCTACTGTATAAGCTGTGAGAATTTGTATAACCATATTACAAGAAAACATTTCATTTAATTGGATGAAAAAAATATTTTATTTTTGTTCATTCAGTCATTCAACATCATCCTGAGGATAATAGGTAAGAAGAAACACCATCTCTCTTCTCTATAGGGACCTGAAAAAGAAAGGAGTCCAGTGACTTGTCCAAGGTTTTATCACACCACTAACAGTCCTTAGGACAGGACTAGTGGACCACTCCGGCCACTCATAGAGACATACATATGGTCTCCAGCGCTCAATAACATCATATAGAGGTCATGATTTAAAAATAAATAAAATACAAAGATGCCTTTTAAAAGCATGTTAATTTTAAGCCTTGGAAAATAGCGGTTTGAAAGCAGATGTCCTGAGTAATTCTAGTCACTGACTTTCAAATGACAAGAATTCAACTTTTTTTTTTTTTTTTCCCAACTGTTGCTGGGTGTTAGTAAGAAAAAATCTGTATGCTTTCTCAATCGCTCCCATGAAATTGTGGGGTTTTTTTTCTCTTCTTTCACCCTCACCAGAGATGCACAGAATGAATGACCAGATTTGTTTGTCATGTCGATGCAAGAAAGGGAGTTTAAACAGTGAAAAAACAACTGTTTCTTGATAAAGAATGTTTGCAGAAAATATTTGCCATGATTCATATTTAATATTCTGTCTACTTTCAGGAGAGATTGCTGTCAAAAGTGCATTAATAACAATGATTTCTTCATCATATGAACTTAATAGAGCATAGTGACTATTACAACTAATAGACAATTGTTAAGTGTCAGAACATAACATTCTCTTCAATGAGATAAGCTTTGCAATATTAAGGCAGATGTTAACCTGAATGTAAAAAAGCTCCCAAATATTACTGAAGCAACTAAACTTTTATGTTTTTAATTCAGGAAAATAGAAAGCTGTACAGAAAAAAAAATAAGAATTAGCAATGTCATGAAAGAATTTCACCATTAATGAATTGTCCATTGCAATAATAAGTCAATAAGATCTCAAAGTATTCAAACACTGAATATAGATCTCTCTTCTTGAAATGGATTTTGTTGCTTCACAACAGAGAGAAATAGCAGAATAGTCTGTGGTTATCTGTCACAGAAAGAGCAGTGGTGGGGGTGAGTGACACAATACACTTCACTCATGTGGAAGAAACAGTAATAGGTTTTATTGATATGGACAATGAGATTCTTTGGCAAGGTTACTTATTATTTACTGCATAGAGGTTCAAGATACACACAGAATTGTCAAGGATACCCTCCTGTTGAGTTCAGGTTGGAACCTCTTGCTTTCCAAACTCCTCCTGAGAGGAGTCTGGGTGCAGCTGGATCCAATCCTAGTTCCAGACCTGGTCAACAGTTTATGACTAAGGGATTTGTTGCACAGTTACATTCGTAAAGTTAACAAGTTCAAAAGGAGAGAGAGCACACTATAGTCACCACAAATCTGCTGCAGGAAGAATCTCTCAATCCTGAGGAGTATCCTTGAGAGGCATCCCTGCTCAAGGGGAGATCCTGGCACGCAGTTCCCTGCCATGCAATGAGAGCTCAATGGGCTCTCTGGCTGTCCCCATATTTACGGGATAAGACGATTAACTTCTTTCAATTCAGAAATGACTATTGGCTGGTATATGCACAATTAGCCTTATCTCGCCATTAAAAGGCAGCCACCAGGACTGTTATTGATGGTTAATGTCTGAGTGAGGGAAGAGATCAGGGAGGCAACTACCAGGATCAGGTAATATCACTGATGGTTAACATTTGAATAGGGCTACATGTCACTGGTGATTAACACCTGTTAATCAAGTAGGCTTACCAAGCAGCATGAGAAATTCAGGACTAAATGCAAGTATTGCATTGCTGACTACATTCATAGGGTCTTCCTCTCCCTGCACTAAAAATCTTGAAGAGAATTCTTAAAGGATATAACAAGAGACAATAATCATCACTGAATCTTGGACAAAGACTCTTCAAATTAGCCACAAATAAAGACTCTCTTTACTCTCTCTAACTAAATCGTATATGGCCTTCAAGTACAAGGGAAAAGCAAAATGTGTGTTTCCCACACATTTTATATTCTTGGCCTGGGCAAGGGAAGGATATAAATGTGAATACAGATAAAAAACTCTGCTTTGCAATACAGGAGGATTAACTCAGCTGTTTGAGAGGGATCCGTTTTGTAAAGATTTGGTACCAGGTCAGGCCATTCTACGTACTGAGAAATAATGAGTTAAATGCCTGTAAAATGTATTTGGAGAAAAAAAACGTTCCAGCAATTAAAAAACAGTGCTATGCATTATAGTTCTTTAACCATGAGATCTGAAGTTGGGTGAGAGCTGGTACAAGGTGGGGAGTGTTTAATTTATAAGTAATTATGAGTTTAAAATTTAGAGATTTTTCATTTTAACCTGCTTTAACCCTTAAGCAATGGTCTTAATAAATGTAACATTTATAATGGTATAACGACAATAAAAATTAATATTGTATACACCTCTTCCATTGATATGCACTTGAAAGCCAAACATGGTTTGGATAACAGATTACTATGGAGTTATATTGCAAAGGATATTGTTAATTTCTTTACTTAGAATACTCCCCAAAAGACCACAAGAAACATTTCTTTCTAACTGAAGAAGAAAGCCTAGAAAATATAGCTCATATATTTAACAAACATCCTATGGTCAACAGCTCAAACTTCATGATTTAAAAGTAAGGCAAAGTACTGAAGAAAGTAGCGAAGATTACTAATCAACACTGTGATTATATCATCATTATTGTGTCAATCTTACCTATTTGGTATACTATAAACCAAGCGAATACTATTAAGCATATATATATGTATATATATGCTTTGCAGTACTGAGCATTAACAGGCAAACAACCATAACCTGGAATTTATTAATAATAAAAAAAACAAACACTAAGTACGATATCTTAGTAACAAAATACTATGACAGTAACATGTGAAAAAAATCCAAAATAAATATTATTAGTAATTAAAGACAAAGAGAATTTTTATATCAATTGGGTGGTACATCCATGCATCTCCTCGATAAGGTATGTTCAAGATGCAAAATATTTACATAAGCTCAAGAGGAAACTGAAATACTTTAAAATGTACTAGCCAATTTAGAGCAGGCTAAACTGAATCAAGAACAGTTGAACTTAGGAGGAACCTGTGTTTGTTTATTCTTCTACATTTCTGTGTGCATTCCTTTACATTCCTCACAATCACCCCTAGGAAATAATGCATTTCCATGCTAACACAACTTCTGCAATTGAGTTTGAATCTGGCATCCTGGCCATGATGTCTCCCTTGTCAGGAAAGCAGAGAATTTCCCTGAAGTAACATGACAATTCAAGTTAGAATAGTGAGGACCTTGCATATTTGAGACAGGTTCTTCATGCCAAGGAAGACCACAAACATAATCCTATGCAGATTATGCAACTAACATTTCTAGCTTTGCAGAAATTAGAGAGGTCAGTATACTTAGAGAACAAGAGATGCACTTTTCTTGAGAAATGTGAAACTCCTGATCATGACATATCCCTAATCAAGTGAGGACAAGATATGGGACCAGAGACATCTGTGGTACAAGCTAATTTAGAGGCTCCATTCTGACACAACACAAAGGTTTCAGGCGTGAAAGTGTAAATACATATGAATTTAGGTATTTAATAAGTATATAAGAGAGCATGCTAAGCAAATCAAGGAACTCAGACTTGAGGAAGCTGAAGACCTCGTTTCAAAAAAGTGCTACACCGTACGATAATAATAATGTCTTCCACTAATTTATGACCTCAGTAACTGCTAAAGCTTTCTCTCTGTAAAGAGGGATAATATTATCAAAGTCTTTAGTTATTGCCTGTGTTCTCCCATAAGCTCCAACCAATTACTATCCCTCTATGTATAGGAGAAGCTGGGTTTATCTAAGAAATAGACTTATCTCTAAGACTCTTATCAAATATTTCTGAAAACATACAGCCTTTTCTGTGCTAAGTAAAGCCTTCAACAGTTGTAGAGAGAGCTGGGATAAAAAGAAAGGAACTGACACAATGAAAAGATCTCTAAATCAGCAGCAGTCCATGGAGAATGGACATTACAGCATCAGAAATGTAGCCCTACAGCTTTTAGTATGGAAGACTGTGCCACAAGTATAACACAAAAGTCTCTCTCAGATTTTAGGTCTTCCTTTCCTGTCTTGCCCAGATATATACGTACTTGCATACATACAAACACACACACACACACACACACACACAAAAAGACATATATATTTATGCATTTACAATTAATGAGAAAAGAGTGAGACAGAAATAAAAGAAATATTATCTATTTTTCCATCTTGTATGATAGGCAAAACAGATTGTTTGAACTCAGTGAACAACACTATATTCCACAGTACATTCTCTGTCTGTTATTCTCAAACATAGCACTATATAGAAAAGTCTGTGTGAGATGTGACATGATGATTTTTTTTTGTGTCAGTCTCTGTCAGAAAGCTCTATTAAAGAAAAAAAAAAAGTCATGCATCTCTTTCAAAGACTAGATTTGCCTTTAAGAAAAAGCTTTCTCCTACATTTTTCTTCTTTCAGATATTAAATTCCAAGACGATATTTCTGTCATATTGACGGAAAAGATAGATGAAACATAGAGCTAATTCAGGTTTTATAAAAAAAATCATGGAATATAATTTTTATCAAAAATAAACCATTGGGAAATTGTCTAGAAGAAGTAACAAACAGACAAAATAAGCTAGACAATAATGGAAAAACATGCAAAGACTCTTGATAAAAACTGGTGTCTATATATGTTCTTATAGATTTCAAGCAGATTGTAAGTGTAGGATAAAGACATTCATCCAAATTTCTATTAAGATTTTCTTGTTGTGTATGCCTATATCTTAGCTACAAACTAGTAATATCCTTCCTACATAAAATCTTTAGCCCCTCATACAGAAGTATTTTTCCACAATAATAAAGCTAATCAGGTCTCTAAGTATAGAACTGACTCTAAAACTATCCACTGAATCATATAATTTTTACTAGTTTTCATTATTAGCTTCCTAAAGATGCAAACTAAAATAAAGATGAAATTTGCTGTGAATTATTGAATGATGTGAACTGAAAAGCAAATGTTAGACAACACATCCAGTAAACACAATCAAGTTTTAATTACTTAATATACCAATTAGTGACAATTTAACTGTTAGTGCTTTTTTTTAAGAGGATCTTTGACAATTTTATGTTAAAACAATCTGACTTGAAAGGTAACTGTAGCACAGAAGATATTTTGCACTTTAAATGCATTCCTTAATTTAATCCATGTTAACCTACTAATTTAACAAGTCCTTACCATTTTATAGTTTACTCACTCAGAACACAACTTCCTATCATATAGAACAAGGGAAGACAGGAATGTTATGGAAATGGTAAGAAATATCTGAGAGGAGAATGTAAAGAGGAGGGGGCCAAACTCTTCTCAGTGGTGGCTGGTGACAGGACAAGGGGTAATGGTTGTAAACTAAACACAGGCAGTTCCATCTCCGTGTGAGGAAGAACTTTCCTGTGAGGGTGACAGAGCCCTGGCACAGGCTGCCCAGAGAGGCTGTGGAGTCTCCTTCTCTGGAGATCTTCAAAATCTGCCTGGATGCCACCCTGTGTCACGTGCTCTGGGTGTCCCTGCTGGAGCAGGGGGGTTGGACTAGATGTTCTCTAAAGGTCCCTTCCAACCTCAACCATTATGTGATTCTGTGATTCTTTGAAACATATGACACAGTATTAAAAAGCAGATGGCAGCATGCTTTACATTAAAAATATACACTTCATCTGATTCCAGCAGTTTATAATGTCTCATAGGAATAAACTGCCTCTTTAACTGTAATAAATGTAAGACAAAGATAACAAAGTATGTACTATGTCTATAAGTAAAATTGATCAAACAGCTACTGTTTGGAAAAGTGATTCTTGGAAAACAAGAGAGGCAATTCCCTAAAATACAGCAAATTATGTATAATATAAAAAGGTCATGCCTGCCCTTGATAAATATGTGAGGACTGCAAATTTACTCTAAAGGAAACACAACTACCTCATAGGCAAATGAAGTCATGAAAATTGGAGTCATGAATAACTTATCCATTGAAAATAATATTTCTGTATTCTTTGGAATAGATTAGATTTTGTGCTGTTTTATGAAAAAGGTAAAAGAAGGCTAAAGAATGATGAAACTTTTCTGGAGTTGTACACACAGGCATTTCCTTTTATATGCATTTGTGAACATAAAACCTACTTTTTTTGCAATATAATATGTATATTTATGCATCAAAGTAATAAACTGTATGAATAACTATACACAGAAAATGAGTATTGAGCTATAATGACATTCTGACATTTGGACAAGGATTCAAGAAATTCTGCAAAGTCTTTTTCAATCAGGCAAGACAATTTTTACTTCCCTCAAGCATTATGGAAATCTAGGTATAATATGCCAAAATAAATGATTGTAAAAGCTTACATAGCTTGCTGTGCATGTGCATTTCCCTCCAGAATACCTATGAGATCAAATATTTCTCCTAAATATAGCTCTGTATCATAAGTCAACCGTGAGCGTGTAAATCCTTTTTTCCCCTTCCTTCCTTTCGTCCTTCCTTCCTTCCTTCCTTCCGCCCTTCCTTAGTTCCTCCCTTCCACCCTTTCACCCTTCTTTCTTTCTAGTTTGAACTCAGGCCAGATCTTCTGAAGTCTAATTTATAGATATTATGTTCTCCTATAAAAAAAAAAAAAGTATTTAATTACCTCAGACTCTGAAGGGAATCAAAGTATTATCTTATATATGTGATCTTTTTTTCTATCACAAAAAAAAAAGGGAGTCTGATTTGAAAGGAAGGAGTGAGCTTTATTCTTCTTCCATACCAAAAAAAAAAAAAAAAAAAAAAAAAAAAAAAAACAGAAAAAACAAACAAACAAACAAACCCCACGATCCTCTCCATCATGGAAGCTTGTGAGCTTAAATGAGATGATTGCCTTTATCCAAATGTGTGAAGATGCCTATGATCTAGCAAGAGAACAGCTGTAAGGCACACCTCTTTCTTCAGTATTTTTCTGTACTGTTACAAGCAATCTTCCAAGAATCTCAGAAGCTTATTTAGAATGTCATCTAATATCTAATACTTCTCAAACACAATCTATATATGTAACACAAGATGTTGAATTTTATCCCTAGTTTCAGAGCCAATTATGCATATCTTCTATACATAAAATTATTTTAAAATTAGAGAAAGGATATCTTCTGCTGGAATACAAAATTATCATTCTTCAGTTGGCAATACAGCTCTCATAAAAATAACATTTTTTTTTCTCTGTAATTCCTATGTAGGTGTACTTACGTAGTTGCACTAAGTTCACTGCATAATTTATTTCAGCTTTCAAAACTTCAGTATTACTTAATAGCTTCCCTAACTTTCTTTCAATGTGGAAATAATTAAGTGGAAAATATAGGGAGTCACAGAAGTGCATTTTTGCTTTTACTTTTCATTCAAAACTCATTCTCATTTGTTTCAGCCCTTTGATAATTTTTCTCTGTTCCTTTTCTTATACCCCTGACATACAACTTCTTGGTTACACATACAGGATGCAGGACACACATAGAGGTTTTTAATATTGATTCAACCATTCGCTGTATAAGTTTTCATATACACTCACAAACTGAGTAGCTGCATGCAGCTGTGAAATTAAAGCATATGATTTTTATGTAGATAGAAGTATTTGAGAAAATTGGCAAATGCAAAACATCAACCTAAATATTTAGACTGATTTCCTGTCTCATCCTGACAGCAATGTAAAACTTAGCATTGACAAACTACAAGTGTTCAATATTCCTTTGCTGATTTAAAAGTGATTTTAAATAGAAAAGAAACACAGGGAAAGGATCTGCCAGACAGCCTTGTATATAATCACACACAGAATCACAGAATGGTTGAGGTGCTGCAGAAATAAATTAGTCTGCCAACAGGAAATGTCCATAACAGCACTTTTTGCCAAATCAAAGAGAACAAGATCAATTTGCTTGTCAAGCATATTCAAGCAGCACAGTATAAGGTTTAACAAAGTTACAAGATCTGACATGCATTGACATATCAACTTGTAGCTGACTTGCCAGGTCACTGAGAATTTAAGTGGGAGTAAATTACAGCTAAATAATATGTCGAAACAGCTCTGTGCAATTAGAATCACAGTATGATCCATGCTTATGTCCATACTACCAATCCTAAATCCAGTAAGGGCAAAGTTGCAACTATGAAAAGCAACTATGGAGTCCTCTTTCTTGCTGGCTCAAAAATCAGCCACCTTCAGTGAAGTATACTGCAAAAAGCTCTACCATTTCTGTCTGTAAAACTATTTCAATGTTTTAGGAACTTGGACATGGAAAATCAACTTAAAACTTGTTTCCACTTTGTTTAGGATGTCATACATTTTTCCGTTTTTCTTTAGCTGCACAGTAGTGTGTTATCTGATAACAGGAGCAAAAGAAATATTTACAAACACATTGTCTCTATTCTTCCTCATTCCATTTTAAGAAACATCATCACACTGTACATATTTAATTTTTTTTAATAAAAATCAAATTTTAATAAAAATCAAATTCTGTGTATTTTTCTGCCTTAGGAAAAAAAATATATATATATTTCAAGTGTTCTCCCTCTACGTCCCTCTCTTATCTTATTTCCCAGGTCCATTTCTCACACAGCTATCCTAATCAGTATGGTTAATACAACAGAATTTGAGAGACAAAAACAAAAAAATCATCAAATCAACAAAACAAAACCCTACAAATTTAGAGTAAAATTTCCTGAGGTTCCCAAGTAAACATTATATGCCTAACCGTATCTATCAAACTTTACTGCCTTTGAAAGTTAGTAATGTTAAGTGTTAAGTTTATTTACCAGTGTACTTAATCTGAAATCCTACAAAGTGCTTAAGCACCTTTGAACATCTGACAGTAAGATGTTTTGAAAGGATGAGACTTTCAAAAATAGTCTTTTTCATTTCAAAGAAACTTCATTTTCTCTGTGGAAGCTGAGCTGGTATTACCCACTTACAAAAACTTTTCATGAAGTTGAACACTCTGGAGGCTGCTAATTCAATAATTCTGTCTGAGTAATATGTTTTCATGAGACAGAATTGATTGAAAATTTCAGTGTTTTATTTTAAAATGATCAACAATTCAGAGGTCTGGACACTCTAGATATTCTAAATTTCAAATTTAGATTTGATTATATTTAGCTTAGGAAGAGCAGAGAAAGAAAATCAACCCCAGTGAGCAATAGTGAGCCCTGATTCAGTCATTCCATAAGTTCTGTAGTTAATGTAGATTTTGTAGATTTTTTTAATTACAATGGTTTGTTTACCTACAAAATTAATGATCAGCTTTGCGGTATGCATTTGCACAAACATCCCAAAATACTCAGAAAGGACAAAGTCCAGAAACAGTTAACTGTATTTTAGTTTTAATAATTCTAAAATAGGGATTAAGAACCAGGAAGAGTTACAATATATTGTAAAAGTGCTTATATTTTTATGATGCTTACTTTCATAGAACTGTAATGTCAAAAAATACTAACAGTTAGAGGAGGAGAAAGACAAAATTATAAAAGTTATTTTTTAAAAAAATAAATCAGAAATGTCAGAGATGCTTGATTTATTAAATTCCATTAATTCAGCAGCCAGGTCAAAACATTGCAAAGTTATCTCATTAGTTAGAGCCTAATTAGCAGATTATACATAGCAAAAGACAACCAAGATGCACACACAAAAAGGCCAGTTCTGTGTGAAATTGTTTTTCTTGGCACAGTCAGGACTCATGAAAGAGGTAATGTCCTGAATCCCAGTAGATAGCTGTAGAGGAATTTTGTTTTAATGGCTGAACAACAGATATCACAGCTATGCTATGTTTCTGAAAACTATTAACTATTTGGGTTTCTGTGGTTCTCACATAATGAACAATTAATGAGCACTATTACACAGGTAGATCCAGAGAAAATATAAATAACTGGTTATGTTACATGCATACCTCTAAACTGAATTATCTTCTTCAAGCTAAAAGGTTTTCATTTCTCATGGTCTCCCTCCTCACCCTTTTCAGCTAACACAACTTCAGATTTTCTGATCTTTAAAATGATTTGCAACCCTTAGTCACAATGTGCATTTGCGTTAATGAATTAGCTGAACTTAAAAGCCTTTCAGAATAACATGAAAATATTATTGTGTATATTTACAGAAGAAAGACTAGGAAGATGTACCTGGAGAACCCATCTGAGATGCTTAAAAAGTAAGGAAATTTTACTGTTGTTCTCCACTTTTGTGCTATCCCCACAACCTCTCCCTTTTTGCCCCCATTTCCCCTCCCACCTGCACACACCTACAGCAGCTTTACTGGATCAACTGGATTACAAAACACTATCAATCAGTCCATTTCTTCACTTTCAAAGAATCATAGAATCATTAAGATTGGAAGGGACCTCTAGAGATCATCTAATCCAACCCCCCTACACACATAGGGTCATCTACAGTACGTGGCACAGGACCGCGTCCAAGCGGGTTTTGAAGATCTCCAGAGAAGGAGACTCCACAACCTCTCTGGGCAGCCTGTTCCAGCGCTCTGTCACCCTCACTGTTAAGAAATTTCTCCTTAAGTTCCTGTGGAACTTTTGGTGCTTCAGTTTGTGGCCATTACCTCTAGTTCTGTCGGTGGCCACCAGTGAAAAGAGGCCAGCACCATCCCCCTCACTGCCTCCCTTGAGGTACTTATAGACACTGATTAGATCCCCTCTCAGCCTTC
>NW_010586809.1:39314-50786 GCF_000705375.1 Tinamus guttatus | reverse complement strand
GGCTTATCAGGGATGAAGATCTATTTCTTCTAGAAGAGACAGGATGTGACAGAACAGTTTGCTTATTACTTTTCTTTCAGTTACTGCACTCAGAATCAGATTGTCAGCAGACGGATTGCCCAGGAGCAGCCTTTTCTTCCTCTGACACAATGATTCATATAGCCCTTCAGTGAGGCATACAAGTTTGCTTCACTACTTACTGCCTCGTATTCTAATTGCTCCCTGCACATAAAAAAGTCTTTCAAAACACTTTTATTCATATCTGTTAAAGTGCTGAAAGTCTACTTTTTCTTTCTTTCTTTTTGTTGTGACAAATGTCTCTAAACAATGCAGTGCAATGAGAAACCAAAACCAAGTGGAACCAATGTGCTACCACCTACATGACACATATATTTCTAATAAGAACAGTGGGATCATCTGTAGACTTTGTATAGCTTAGGAAATTTTGAACTTCAACTAAATTAGGTAATTTCCATACATTCCTAACAGTGACTTTGCTTCATCAGTGACATCAAAAATGATCTAAAAATTCTCACATTTTGCTTTTGTCAGTAGGCTGGTCAGAGCAAATATGATAACACATTTACCATGTTAAATCCACTCTTCCTCATGCAGACCCTAGTGATATACCTAAAAGTATCTTTTTCACATTCCTGTAAAATCCTTTCACAATCCTGAGAAGTTGTCATGGAACTATACTTCTACATGGAATATTGCAGGGATTATGAAATGAGAATTTAGTAGAATCTCCACTGAACAGACAAAAAACATATAGTGTATATACAATCTCTCATGTTCTTATAAGCAGAACAGGCTGGGGAAGAACAGCTCTCAAAAAAAAAAAAAAAACTCTTATTTTTTTTTAATGCAGTAGTCTATTTCCTAGTCAACAGGATGTTTAAAGCATGCAAATCGCTTATTTCTGATTTTTACCCACCACCTACTGAAGTCAAAGAAAAAAGTCTAAATCACAACTGGTATGGAATTGAACTTTAGATGTACGGTATGAATAGAAAAGTTCAGCTGGATCTATCTGTATTTTGAAAACGGTTAAAACTTTATTATTTGTTCTAGTAACACTGTCTCTCTACAGTTTTTGTAGTTCAGAAGGCAGGCATTAATTCAAGAAGATTTAATACAATTTCCCTTCCCATACCCTCTAAAAAGCTATGCCAACCAGAGAAGGAAGATGTTTATCAGTACTAATTGTTCTGATCAGATCTAATCAGATCTCATTCCTACAGCTTTTAAGAGACAATGAGGAAGTTAAAACCTGATTGAGTGGGGTAAGAGTTTAAATAATGTGGAATTTTTAAATCATTCTGTTAACTATTAATATTAAATTCAGTCTCCAGAAGCCTAAAGTCTGGTCTGTCATAAATGTATAAGATATTTTTTCACATCAGGTTAAAACAAAAATTAAATAGGAAAGGAAATGTACAAGCTCATATTATGCACTGACATACGAGGAGTTAAAAACCAAACATAATAAATATTGCACTATAATGGATATGTGTGCGAAAAATGCAATAGGAAATTTAGCTATGGGTGTTTCTTTTTTTTTTTTTTTTTTTTTTGTACATTTTCCTCTGAGAGCATACCACTGAAGAATACCTAAAAATCTTTTTTTAATATACTGCATTCCTATCACATATTATTTTTTTTGTCATTCCTGCCAAGTTTTCATCAGAATCTGGGAAATTATACCATATTTTATATAGCAAAGCACACATATACATTCTTATAGTATAATCTAGCTCTTCAACCTCAGTTTCAAAAATCTGATTGTCTTGCAGAGTTTGCATATTTAGACTCAGAATTTCCTTTCAAATGAACAAATAGATTTTTAAAGAGAATGACTTTTTAAAAGATCACACACTGTTTCAGAGTTTGGCATGAAATAAAAAGCATCTAAGTCTCAGACCAATTTGTTAAATGAGTTTCCAATAAGAAAAAGCAACTTGCCACGAAATGCTAATTCTATTATGCTACTTGCAAAAGATTTAAATTTCAAATCAGATGTAAGTCAGGAATACACAGGCTACATTATACTTCTATTTTATAAAATGATAGAAGTGTTAGAATTTAGTAGCAAGAGAATGCACTATATTAGAACAGTCAGTAGCTCAATCAATAACTGAAACATTGAAAAAAATCAGGAAAGAAGAGTATGCTTTTAGTATATAGTACCTTTGTAAACAATTTCACTGACAGCTGGCCAGAAAAACAACTTATTTGATTTTTTTTTTCTGTGTGATACAGATTCAGCAGTGAATGAAACATTGTTAGCTCTTGCCTTTGCTGTGTAAAAACAAACAAATAATAGAAGAAAACAAACAAAAATAAAGCGAACCCACAGGTGTCAGACAGAACAATCATGCTGTCAGGGTCCAGGCCTATCCAGAACCTGAAAATAGCCAGAGGTGCGATGCTTTATAAACAGGGCTAACCATACATTCTCAGAATATTCATATATGGTCTAACAATTTAAGTTTCAGAAAATTCCATGGCCATGAATCTTTACTAGTACTAAATCTGCTATTCTTGCCATAAGACATGTGCAATATTTCTGACACTATATCTGGTAAATGATATAACATCCCAATTTATCTTCTCCACTTCCAAAGAAAGTATTTTACAACTAGATACAAAATTCATTCATATAAACTTGGTAGGAATTCTATCACAGAGAAGAAATTTTGAATAACATGGAAAGCTCCTTCTTTTTATCTTTCCCTGTCTGCATTCTGCAGCTACAAACAGCAAACGTCCAATGAGAAAATAGAAATATACCCTTAATTATGATTAAGGAAAGTTTAGTCTTGTGTCTTGGTTTTGAGATGCATAAATCAAACCCAATACTATTTCAGCGCAATTGTGACAATTAATGCTATAAATAGCATGTAGATAGCTAGACATTCTGCCATGCTATATGCTTATGAGAATAAACTTTGAAACTTATGAGAATAAACTTTGAAAACTGATATCCTGAAAAGTATTCTTAGTTTCCAGTGTTTGGAACTTTAAAATGTCTTTCACAATCAAGTAAACTCTATATGTTTAATCTGCAGGATTTTTCCTTAGCAAACTGAATAGCATTATAAGAATATATTAGTCAACATACCTGTAATTTTTAGAGGCCTTTCCTCTTTTCTCCTTTGCCTATCCTTCCCATTGTTAGGAAGCTTATTTTTTTTTTGTCTGTCCTGCTCTCTTTCCTCTGTTTTTTTAACAAAGGATAAGTAGATTTCTTCTTAACTTTTGAAAAAAAACTTTATGAATGCTATCTAACACTATTTTTACTCAGTTCCTGTCACCAGGATTTCAGAGAAAAACTAAAGAGCCAGTTGTGCATATTGCCATCAAATAGTTTTCTTAATCCCTAACTTATCTGAGCAAAAATGAATTTTGATTCCTTTCTATAGCACTGGTTAAGTCCTAAGGCAAAATGAAGTTGAGAGAGATATAGAATGTCTTTAGTTATAGATTTCATTTGTTATTTTCTTATCCTTTGGTAGAAAAACATGGCTTTGTGCCTACTGACCATTGTCACACCACATAACAGTGTCTGTTCCATCATTCTCTGTATTCATTATGTTGCAGAAATCTGCACTAGGCCTCAGGAGATATGAGAAAGGAAAAAGGCAAGTAGCTCAAGTAAACATGTTGTTCATTATACTAATTAGAGTGACATAAAAAGAAAGCTCTGGTTGTAATGACCAAAGTGGACTTGATCATCAAAAATCTACCAAATCCATGTGGCACAAGGAAGGAGGGAAAAAGGTCTGGCTTTTTTTTATGGAGCTCAGATAGACATGCTTGGACAAATAGGATTTTTTGCAAAGTTATCTGAAAGATATAAAATTTATCCTGCATACACATGATAGATTGTTCTTATAGAAGGCCACATGAATTTAATTGGGTCCACGACTCTGCCAAAAGCAATCTGTTTAAAATCTGAGTTGTACACTTAAATTAATTCTCCTCTCTTCCCCACCTATATTTCCAACCAAGCCTGAAAACAAGTCTCTATTGGAAACAGTTCTAACTTTTGTTGAGAATAAACACAAAGAAAACAAACAAAAGACAAATAAACAAATAAACAATAACACACAAAAAAGGAACAGAGGAAACTTAGTTCTCTTTTGTCTGATAAATTGATAAATGACCACAATGTGCTTATAGATTCAAATAATAATCCGAGGCAGGCACAATAACGTGAAGATATTTTGAGCAAGTATGAATTGACATTATTCTGTTGTACTATAGACTATGGATAGAATATGTTTGTTGTCTCCTTAACATAAATTACACCAGTGAGCTGTATATTACACGGTGAAGACAAACACTGCAATTTAATTGTGCTTTTTGGAATTTCTATAATCTTATAATAGATTTTTAATGAACATTTATGAATTTAACAAGTAAAAAGTTGTTCTATAGGTATTTACAGGAGTTAATTAAAGATTTATTTCTTATCTTTAGTTTCTTCTCTTCTTTTCTAGGACTCATTTTTTTGGAGAAAAAAAAATCTTAACACTTTACTACCCAGAGCTTCCCCTTAAAATCAACTGTACCACTGAAATCAAAGAAGATCTAATCTTATTTATAAAAGCAGCGTGTTTATTTTTGTTTTTGCTTTTTAATTTTCTTCCAAAAATTAATCTCCAGTACAGTCTTAGAGAAAACAAATGTACTACATTGTAGGAATTCTCATTGCAATTTATATTGACTTCAGTGTGAACAAATCCATTTGAGTACTCCACTTTCACAGTTGCTATTTAAAACTACCCGAGTCGCTTTTATTAATGTTTCAACTGCAGAAATACATGTGGTGTCTGCAGCTTCCATCACTGAAGACCTAGGACTGAGGACCTAGTGCTTATTTAGTTCCCTTCAAATTTGTAGATTTTGTTTCAAAAATTTAATTCAAGCAGATATAGTTCTTTGTTACCATATAAGTACTGTGAGCTAAAAAAGAGAAGACAACATAATGGTTTAGTCATAAGTGTCATCCACTGACCATTTTTAAAGGAAAATAAAAATGGAATATGTCTACATGCAGACTGTACCATAGAATGTTTGAGTTAGCACAATGGAATATACCGGTAAGTATTATGAAATAATACAAAATCAAAAACTATCACTTTGGGAAATTACAAGAGCTAACAGGAATTTTCCTTTATTTGTTCATTTATTTATTTTAAACCAAACACCTATCTAGCCCAAAATCAAAACAACAACAAAAAAATCTGAATTCCATTTAGCTACCCATTGTTTTCAATTTACTAAAAAAGTGGCCGATTTGGAAAGCACATTTTTTTGTAGATTATTTATTCCTCTCTGATTTTGTACATTTGCAGTTCCAGTGTTCAGTCCTTTGTTGTGTTTCATTGACACAAATTGTGTGCTGAATTGTGAGAGCAGTATCTATCTGATAATGTGTTTCCTTTTCAATGGGAGTGTGAGCAAAGACTGGAATAGGTTGTCCACATTGGCTATGGAGTCTCCATCAAAATGCAGGTAGGCACAGTTTTAGGTAGTGTATTCCAACTGACCCTGACAGAGAAAGAGGGTTGGATCTCATGGAAGTTTCTAGTTGTAAAGCCCAAGATGAAGTCCTCATCCTTTTGACTTCTCTGGAAGTAGAATTCAAACGAGTTTTGCAGAAGATTAATGGAAGTCACTAGATATATATTTTTATATATATATATATGACTCAGAATTGTTGCATGTGTGATTTCTCATTGTTTAAATAATATGTTTGTGACATATATTCATTTTTTTTGACCAAAATAGTTATGTAAACACAACAGTTGCAAACATTAAACAGATCTTTCTGAGCAAATAATTTTCAAGCAAGGTGCCTCTGACATACTTCCTAAAGCTTCTGTCTTGTTTCCCTTTCATTAAGGGATTGTTATTGCAGCCTTACTGTAGAATTAAATGCTTTGCTCATAATGTGCCAAAATATTTAATAAACTATAACAGACAGTCCACTTATAGATATAATACAATTACAGAATTAACCAAAACAGGAGCACTGGTTCCAGGGATATTTGTTCTTTTTCTGGTTGGTGGAATGAGCATTCTATTAAGAACACCCATATGAACTACTGTTCTGTTCGAGTGGATTAACAGGCTACAAACTTATGTCTTGTTTTGATGTCTGATAGTACATTAAATCAAGCAATGAGGAAATAGAATGAATTGCATTTCCTTCCCTTCTAAAACTACAGAGAAGTTATTTTCTGTCTTTTAAAAGCAGATCATATATGTACATACATATGTGCATATTAAAATTGCAAGTCAAAAAGGAAAAAAATATTCAGCACTGTTACAGAACGTAGGATCATAAAGTATGAAATTGTGTCATTCACCCATGCTCTCATTCACCAGGTTCAATAAGCAGACTGGAAGAGCTCGAAATTAGAAACTCAGTTTTAGAGAGACCAAAGTTCTTTCCATGAGGACTGAAGCCACTGTAAGGCACAAGTTTAAGAGCAGAATAAAGACACGTCTTCAAAAGAAGGATTTTGGGTTTGCCCATTAACTAAACACTATCATAATATAAACTGGAATAAAAAATTGACATTTCATGGTAAATGCGCCACCATTAATATGAAGGATTAAGCACATACACAGCAAGATTCCACCTATATTACTTCACAGAAATTTGCATATGTGATCTGTAGCTGTTAGTGATATTTCAATATGGGACAAGGTCCCTGGGCGTTTGTTTCTCTGGTCTCCAGAATCTTCCCCATTTCCAGCATTTTTTTCCTCCAAGGAGGATCTCCTCCTTCCTTTTTTCCAAGATTTTTTTTTTATTTTCATGAACCATAATTTTCAACTTCCTCTTCTTTCCAGAAACCCACACGTATGATTCTCCCATATATATAGCCTATGTGCAGAAGCACAACACATGATCAGCTTCTGAACTGATAGTTCTGTTTCATGACTGTTGAGAAATAGGGAGAAAAAACAAATTTATTGAAAATCTACTACCACAGAAAAAAAAAATCCTGCAGACAAAAAGCTGTCTCACTAATGGCCGCATCTCTGTAAACAGTTCTTATTTGTCACTCTCATGCTTACCAGCCAGGTAAATAGATATTCCTACAGCAAAGGAATCTCTACAGGGAGAGGAATCTCTGCAGCAGAAGAATCTGCTACAGGAGGAGCCATCTGTGTTATGAACATGTAGTTATGAACATTTCAATTTACTCAGTTTAATTTTGAGTATGTTGTGCTGCGCTGAATTCTATTTAATCAATTACTTAACTTGGGGAAAACTAAAGATTTGTCTGTTCAAATCTTTGCATAGTTCTGCTGTTATCAGTCACAGGCACAACACAGAGATTACCTTGAGTGGAATGCAAGGGAAGAAAATTACTGGGAAGCACTGTGGACATAACAAGCTGTTTTGTGCCTGCTCTCAAAAATAAAAAGATAGTTCATTAAAATTAGATCTCAGTTGAACATGGACAGATCACTGGGTTAAGCACTTTGACATAAATAGAAAAATAAATATTTCTTACAATAATATAAAGATCAAAACATGAATAAAATTTCTGCTTAGTAGAATGCCTTTTTTTTTCTTATATGTGGATATCTCCTCAAAATGCCTAAACTCAATATAACATAATACAAATTGTTTGTACTACAAAAGGTAGTGCAGGATTTTTCCTTTTTCCTTTTTTTTTTTTTTTCATGTCCACAGTGCTTCGCAGTAATTTTATATCAAGAGGGATTAGCACAGTTATGGTAGTAAATTAATTCATTCTTATTATAATTATTTCTATATCAAATACCATGTCTATTGCTCTAATAGCCATCATCCCCTGTGTATTGGGAAATTACTGTGAAAAAATACTTCAAAAATATGAAATATGAAGTATAAATGATGTTTGAATTAGTACATTGCACCAAATAAAAATATTTTCTTTGTAGTATACTTCTTCATTCAATACATTCAGGTCACAATGAAAAAGATCTTTCCCAATTGGGATCTTGTTCTTATGGTACAATGTCACTTGCAAGAACTACTAAAATTTTTATGTCCAGATGATGCCGAAATACTGCTTATCCAAATTATTATTATTTGTATGGTTTTTATTATTTATATTTAAACCATGCTTCTCTATACACATACATTCAAACATGATTAAAAATTTGCTATCAGTTTGTAGAAGACCTGAGCTGTCATAGATGTAATATACTTAGTAATACTATCTATATCTCTGTATATATACTTCTCTAGCTCACTCTGGGTTATTTTAAGCTCTTTATTCTCAATAAAATTTCCCCTATTAAATGGAAAAAAATAATATTCAGTTAAAATATTTGCATTTTCTGCACGTTTTTGCTTGAAAAATATCATAATACTTAGGTACTATAGGTTCCTGGCAGTGAAGTAGATAGAAAATCTTCAATGAAAATGAGAGACACCATAATTCACTAATCTAGATACTACTAACCACATTATTTTTGTATACCTCTCTCAAGAACAGAGTTGAAACCAAATTATTTGAATTAGGGTATGTAAGAAAAAATGAGTAAACTTAGATATAATTAGTTCAGTTAAAATTATTGTTTCCTGCATAAACAAATGAGCATATGACATATATTATCAAAGACGAGACACTTTTTTTCTGGTTGACATTTAAGTTACGTTTAAGTCACAATGACTGTTTATTCCATAGAAGGAAAAACATATGGTAAAGGTACAAAGTAATAAAGTAGTAGAATGACTACTTTTGTAAAATAGTGAATAATAGTTGACTGTGTAAATGCTGTTAAAGAACATTTATCAGGAGTGCAAAAAGAGATAGCAACTATAGCAAAATGCAATATTGATGCTTAATTAAGGTTTAATATTCACTATTGAAACTAGAGCAGATCATATCCGGATCTTACTGTTTCCATCTGTTAATGATCTGGTAAAGAATGCAACATGGCAGATTATTAGCAATCAACACGACCAATTATTTTCCTTCCTTAATTTTTCTTCCCTTCCTCTTGTCCTCCCTTTTTCCCTCCTCTCTCCCTTGCCTCTTCCCTCCTCTTTCTCTTCTGGTTCCATTCCTTCATTAAGAGAACCCAAATCTGCTGTTGGACAAATACAAGAAGGAAAAGAGAGTAGAGATTGATGATTGCTTTTGCTGAATTGCTAAAGCTGAATTTCTGAGGTGTGTGTAAATTCAGTGATAAAATTAAGCCTGTGTTGCTCCTGCCTGAAGAACACAAAATCTTTAACCTCTCATTACCAGTTTGGCCTGCATCCTGCCTGACACACCTATACCATAATATATACGGGGACTCCATGTCTCACTTTCTAAACCCAAATTTTCTCATGAACAATAAGAACTTACTGTAAGAGTGCTTCTAAAACTCTGGAAAACTTCTGGAAAATCCTGAACTCATTGAAATTCAGGAATCCAGGATCACTTTTACTTTCCCCCCAAACCTGCCCTGGTTTTGTCTAGGAGATGCTTTTGTAGAGCCCTACAGACTTTACAATGCAATGCAGGTACTTCCAGAAAGACTACAAGGTTTGTTTTCTACCATGCATGTGATGTTTAAAATTTAAGACAGGCTCCTGATCAGCTGTGAAACCATTTGTGTCATTGCCACATCTCATTTTGAAGTAACAGCTATATGATGAAATCATAATTGCATGATATGAACCGGATGTTCTACAAATTGAAGGTTGCCTCCTTCTCTTCTCTTTTTGGACCTATGTTGGGTAAGAAATGCTTTGCAGTGTTTTACTTTCTATCATATATAAAGAGTTTCATTACATATGAAGACTTGCCAATTCATTATTTTCTTTTCAAATCTCCAGAGAGTTTTGTAAGCTGTTCTGGGGACATTAGGTGAGTAGCATGGATAGAATTCTAGAAACCATCAATTAGTAATTTCTTAAAATTATAAAATAAATGTGTTTCTATAGGAATAGTTTTATATCTAAACTTCAAAATTCTTGCTGCATTGCCTACCTATACAAATACCTTACTGCTGAGAGTGCTTCTCAGTACATACTAATTTCTACTTCAAATTTTGTCCTGACAACCAAGCATTGCAAAAATGCCATGACCATCCCTTAAATCCTGAGACAGCAAAAGAAGAATCTATATATGTTTCAGATACTACGTTTTGCATATTCTTTTGGCATCTTTTTGCACAGGAACAAGCCATCCCCATGTGCTGAAAGACTGAGTCTCCGCGGAAAAAAGAGCTTACTATCTTTGGAAGAAGGGGAAGGCAACTTGGGAAGAGTACAAGGAAATCGCTAGGGTATGTAGAGAGGAAATTAGAAAGAGGAAAGCTCAGATGGAACTCAGTCGGCCTACTTCTGTTAAAAAAAAAAAAAAAAAAGTTTCTATAAATACTTTAACAGGAAGATGAAGGCCAAGGATAATCTCCATCATTTACTGGATGCATCAGAAAATACTTCCACCAAGAATTGGGATAAGGCTGAGGTACTTAATGCCTTCTTTGCCTCAGTCTTTAATACCCAGATCTGTTACCCTCAAGATACTTTGCCCTCAGAGAGGCAAGACACCTATGGAGAGCAAAATAACCCCTACCCACCCCTTGCCATAATACAGGAGGAAACAGTCAGTGACCTGCTACTTCACTTGGACACTCACAAGTCTACGGTGCCAGATAGGATCCACCTGAGGGTTCTGAAGTACCTGGTGGAAGTGCTAGCCAAGGCACTCTCCATCATCTATTAGTGGACCTGATCAACATGAGGGTTCCCAGATGACTGGAGACTCACTAGTGTCCCCCAGGATCTGGGGAACTACAGGCCTGTCGGCTTGATCTTGGTAACACGAAAAGTTATAGAGCAGATCATCTTGAGGGTGATCACACAACATGTGTGTGATAACCAGGGGATCAGGCCCAGCCAGCACAGGTTCATGAAAGTTCAATCTGATCTCCTTCTATGACCTGGTGACCTGCCTAGTGGATGAGGGAAAAGCTGTGGACGTGGTCATCTTAGACCTCAGTAAGGACTTTGACACAGTCTTCCATTGCATTCTCCCAGAGAAGCTGGCAGCTCAAGGCTTAGACAGATGTACTCTTCACTGGTTGGAAAACTGCCTGGATGGCCAGGCCCAGACAGTGGTGGGGAATGAAGTTAAATGCAGCTGGTGATTCGTTACAAGAGGTGTACCCCACCGGTCAGTATTGGGGCCGGTCCTCTTTAATAGCGTTATCAACAAACTGGGTGATCCCTCATCAAGTCTGCAGACAACACCAAGGCTGGGAGGAAGAGTAGATCTGCTTGAGGGTAGGAAAGCTCTACAGAGGGATCTGGACTGGTTGGATTGATGTAGAAGAAAAGATTAATCAAAGAAAGGATCTAGGGGTAATTGCTGACAGCTGACTGAACATGAGCAAGCAGGTACCCATGTGGCCAAGAAGGCCAATGGCATCCAGCCTTGTTATCTGGAACAGCGT
>NW_010586809.1:4123-39290 GCF_000705375.1 Tinamus guttatus | reverse complement strand
GGAAGTGATTCTTCTCAGTGCTAGTGCGGCCACACCTTGAATACAGTTTTGCGCCCCTCACTACAAGACAGACATTGAGATTCTGGAGTATGTCCAGAGGAGGGCAGCAAAGCTGGTGAAGGGGCTGAAGCATAGACTTTACATGGAGCATCTGAGGAAGCTGGGATTATTTAGTCTGGAGAAGAGGATGCTTGGGGGAGACCTTGTTGCTCTCTACAACTACCTGAAAGGAGGTTGTAAAGAGGCAGGCGTCGATCTCTTATCCAAAATAGCTACCAATAGAACAGAGGAAATGGTCTCAGGTTGCACCAGGGAATGTTCTGGTTAGATATTGGGAAAAAATTCTACATGGAAAGAGTAGCCAGGCATTGGAACAGGCTGCCACGGGAAGTGCTAGAGTCACTGCTGCTGCCAGTGTTCACGAAATGTGTAGATGTGGCACTAAGGGATACGGTTTAGTAGGAATGTATTTAAAGGTTTATGATTGGACTTGATAATCTTGAAGGTATTTTTCAACCATAATGATTCTATGTTTTAGAAACAGCATAAAACAAGGAGTAATCAACACAGAAATAATAGCTAGGTATCAGCAATTATTTCAGGGATTTTACATGAAGATTCTTTTACTGCTTTGTTTCTGAACTGAAATAAAAATTTCTTAAAACGTTTCTGCAAATCATTCCCTAGCTAACAATGACAGATGGTAAATCCACCTGCTTCTTGTTCCCTTAGTAATATCACTAATATCAGGCGGCTCTATAAAATAGTTTACACTAAAATATTGTTGCCATTGGCCATCCATGTTTACCAAGACAGAATAATAATGAAGACCTATTAAAGACACTGAAACTCTCATTGGGTGTTTTTAGTAATAAAGAAATTACACTTATGAAAAAAAAAGAGTAAGCTAAAAGACTTCTTTAATCTTCAGTGTCCAGTAAATGGAACTACATTACATCAAAGAGGTCTCTCTCAATTAGAGTGAAAACAACTTATGTATTTTCCTTCTCCTCAGCTTCCTTAGCTAGATTTTTATCTTAAATAATTTCATGCTTATTTATTCTAATTTACAGTACAGATTTATTACAGGGGTTGTCATGTTAATATGTTAAATATCAAATTACCATTTAAATCATTTTAAAACATTATTTTCCCTACGTATTTGGCTTGGCTTCTGTTGAAATTACTTGCATGAAGCATGAGTGAATATATCATATTTTGCTGGTTTTTTTTCAGGCTTTCTCCACAATTGATTATCAACACTGCAGTAGATTTGTGGCATAATTTATAATGGGCTTCTCCTAGTTTTGTAGATGAGCTTTGCCATTGCTGCTTGTATTCCTGTTTTGCACATCTGGGTGTGCCTGCCTCCTGCTCCCTCACCTTCTGCCAGATACTTGCATATCCTTACAGTTCCAGCTTCCCCGACAGATCAGACTGATCCCATGTGCTAGCCCCTTCATCGCACACTCCCATAAAGACCATACCATAAAGACTGCTTTTTCCATGTTTCATTTCAGCATATTCACTCTGACTCTTCTGGCCTCAACTTGCACATTTTACCTCACTGTCCTTTTGGATGGAATTGCTCAGTATTTCTTTTATATCCCAATTGTAATGAGAACATTTTTCAAAAGAGGAGGAAAAACAGCATGAGTCTGGGACCACAGCTGGAAATTGGTTGTGCTACTGTGCATATTTACTTAGAAGATCACTGGGATCAGCTAGTCCAGTGTCATTTCAAAAGGTACAAGAACAGGGGTTCTCAGTACCATTTGAATTTTGTAAATAAATTATTAAAAAGCTATAGTAAAACAAATAAATTCCTGTATCAATTTCATAAGTCACTGAAAGGTGCATCTGTAAATTAAATACATTATAGCAAGGCAACTATTCTGGAATACTAATAGTTAAACATACATGGTGTTCAACAGTCTTAAACCAAAAAAATATATATATATATATAGACGCAGTTCAGTGTGTGAAGTTTTTTTTTAAAACTTGTCTAGTGATTCAGTGGAGGAGAAAGATTTAGAAAAATGTGTGCCTAAATAATTAACCTAGACACAAAGCTTGAAATCATTAATATTATAATATAATGGGGAAAAAAATGTTCTCAATTGAAAATATTCATTGTTTAGAAAAGCATTACATATCTGGAGATTTTTTTTTTCCTCTGGGAAAATTCAGGTTTAGTCATGTAGCTCAGACTAAATGGTCTCCAGAGTACCCAGGCTTTCTTGTAGGTACTTGGAAAATATGGGTTTCTTGAGGAAAATTTACAATAATTAACTGGTTTATACACACATGCATTTATTAATTACTTAGGAAGCTTAAGCAAACACTAAAGTTAAGAAATTAAATCTAAGTGACATGACACACAAAATGTCCACCTTTGTCCTTGGGAATCTCGCCTCTTGATCCAAATGGGAAAAAAAAAAAAAATAGGAAACTATCCTTTCAGGAATGTATTTAGTAATAAAAATGCCTTCAAATAACCGTTATCTTTTTCTTGAAAGGTGTTTGTCAAGCTCATTTTTAAATGGAAGAATTGGGACTTATCAGTTAGTGTTTATCAACACAACAAGCGCTGTATTGAAGTATCAGGGATAAACACAGGATTTTTCTTTTTAGAGAAAGCTGCTCTAGGGAAAGGCTTATATAGTATATCACCTCACAAATACATTTATTTTTACTTCTCCCAGGCTCATATGAAGACTAAAAGATATCAAAACTCTATAGTCGCCAAAAATAATAAAACAGCCTTGATTACTTGGACATTTTCAAATAGTTTCATAAGGTTAAACACATTTTTTATTTCATAAATATTGCCAGATTTCTCACTCAAGTTTAGTGATATTCCAGTTTTCTTTTAAACTTTTTTCTTTTTTTCCTTCAAAACATCTAGTTTTGAGTAAAGCTGAAGCTGTCTTTGAAACTCTATTATACAAACAACTTATATATCATTTGAAAATAAAGTTGGCAAAAAAAAATGGTTGACCAGTCTTAATATACAGAATGTTTATTACATTCTTGTTTAGTGTATCCTGAGAGAAAAACTAGGGCCTAACAGAAGTTTTGGCATTACAAAAGCTTGCTTGGGGTGATACACAGTTACCAGTTCCAGAATAACCAGTTCCTAGGGCCTCGGCTCCTCCACAGTTCCCTAGGCAACACAATCTGCCCCCCTCGCAGCTGCAAAGAGGAGTAATGGAGAATGGAGCGGAGTGAAGACACCGCGGCCAAACTCTGTTGCACTCCCTGTGCTGGGCCGCTGAGAGATATATACGATAACATGTCCAGTGCTGAGCCTGCAAGGGTGGCAAATCACTCCTTTCAGATGAACTTTCTTGAACTTTGTTCATTATAAGCTCATTATAATGTCAAAACACAGCTCCATCCAAAAAGTTACCCACCTCCAAGGTATGACCACTCCTCACTAAGCATATGCTCTAGATTTTCATTTGACTATACCCTTTAAATGAAAGCGAAAAACTTTTTCACCAATCAATAAAAATAATAAGTATAACTACAGTCACCCAAGCTCTACCCAAATGTGAAAAAATGTTTAAAAGGTGAACTAAGGAAAAACAAAGAGAAGGAGGGAAGATTCCACCATAAATTTTAGATCAGGCGATGGGCTGATCCTCCTCTCCTCCCCTCGTGTTGGGACGCTGCCTGAGGGGACTCGAGACTGAGAGCCCTCTCCCATCTTCTGGGGTGAGTGATGATTGCACAATTGCACATCAGAGCTAGCTAAAAACCCCATGCTGTGGTAAAGAATTTTCTGTACTGACACCTGAAATCTGCTTTGTAAATGTTTCATTTGAATAAATCATGCTATTTGTGAACTCGATCACTTGTTTGGGTGTGCGATCGGACCTACAGCAGACAGGCTGTTCATGAATCCAATACTGCCAGAGCCAAGCTTACAGTTGATTACTTTTTTTGGGAACCCAATTTGCCCTGAGGAAGGTGATCGGACTTAGAGTCCACAGACTGTGAATCCGATACTGCCAGAGTCAGGCTTGTAGCTAGCACAGTATTTGATATCTCCTTCCCCCCACCACCACTACAACTTTCAAACTGTAGTAATTTACACCTGGCCGTGTATGAGCTTGTGCTCTTGTACACTACCATGATATTAAACTGAATAAAGGCAGCTACTCTTGCCTGAGATTCATACAAACTTAGCTGTAGGCCTTTCAGATATTTCACAATACAGACAAGACAACCCCACTGCTCTCAGAATATCAATAAAAAGTAGTTAGACAACAAAGACAGTAATATCTACTAAAGAGACCACTATCTATTGAAGAGACTTTCACTCTCTCAGCTAACATGCTTAAGGATAGAGGAAACCATGACAAGAGTGAATGATAAGGACAAAGAAAGTCTAAGATTTCACCTCATATAGCTGAAACGTGGGCAGCCTAACTTGACCACACCTAACTGACATTTACATGAAGACCTTATGAAAAAAATCTGTTCATTCACTCATGGCTCAGAGAAACTGATCAAAGGAAGACCACGTGTCCTGTCCAACAGTATCATCCTCATGAAAACATAGCTGTCATATTAAATTATATGTTTCAGGAAAAAGAGATAAATGAGAAACACTTTCTCTTGAATATCTTCGCTGTTATTCCTTAATTGAATTATATGTTTCAGGTAAAGAGAAATCAGAAAAGCTTCTTCTGAATTGTCGGCTTCTGCCAAATTATTATTCCTTAGGCATCACAGAAAAGGTCAAAGGAAAATTAAACACTGCAAGCCATCATCCCTTCTTTTGATCTAGGGACACTATTTATACAAAAGTGATTTTCCTACTAGGCTGAAGAATGAATAAAACTGTAATCTGTAAAACCAATTTGGTAATTATGCTGCCATTAATTCTTCCCAAG
The DNA here is from genome assembly GCF_000705375.1 of Tinamus guttatus. Next base: position 34,386 of record NW_010586809.1, on the reverse strand, counting down.
TAAACTTGCTGCATAGTACACTTACAATGAAATTCATTCTGAATTTCTTCCCACATGAGACCATCCTACAAATCCGAAAGAAATTACTGAAACAGAAAAATTTACCAAAAATATTTTTTTTATTCATGCAGCTAAACCGATAATGTGCACAAAGCAAGTCATCTTTAGATAAAATGTAGGACGTGGGAGAGGCAAAGAAACAGCTTTCACTTCCCATTTGTTTTCTAAAGAATTAAGTATTTCCACTCTCAATTCAGTGCAGTTTCAAATCTTTCCTTCAAATCACAATATTTAGTAACTGTTTATAATGAAAAGCATGAACTACAGGTCAGTCAGTCTTACTTCAACGCATTTAATGTTAATGTCTGCAGTGTCTTTAGCCAACCGCAACAGTTGACTGCAAGTAAAGAACAAACATTCATGTTCTGTTTATAGAGCTTCATAGGAAACAAGTTACTTCCCCTGTCTCCATAGGAAAATGTTCCTACTTCTATAGAGTATGTCTTTTTCCTACTTTCTTGCCAGAGAATTACAAGTTCCTGAATGACTGAATAGGAGGAATTATATACAAAATAAAAGTTTACTAGCTTTCCTTGAGAAAGACTGCAACTTTCTGACACAGGATGTTCTGAAGTATATAGGACTATGAGAGCCTCTCACCTACATTGGACTGCGCATTACAGTTCCTCTGTACTAAGACTTCTGTCTTCTGCACCACTTGCTGGGATCAATCAGAGTGTGATCTATAGCAATCAGAACTGTACAACTCAGTAATTATACCCAGAATTTTAACCAGCAGTACTGCTGTCTTCTCAGTTGCACTATTAGGGAGAGGGTTTAGTGAATAGCTAGTTACTAATCAGGAAACTAGGCAAGAGAGAATGCAATTTCATTCATACACATACACACACACACGTATCTGTATGTGTTTTATAAAAGACATAGTTTACAAAAAAGGAAGGAAGGAAGGAAGGAAGGGAGGAAGGAAGGAAGGAAGGAAGGAAGGAAGGAAGGAAGGAAGGAAGGAAGGAAGGAAACTGTAAAAGCGCTGAATTGATTGCTATGCAGCATGGCATTTTTGTTTCATAACATTTTTGCAGCTTTCATTGCTTGATCATTGCAGCAGAAGCCGATTAATGGTTATTTTTAGGGCCTCTGGAACTTTAAGAAGTGTGTCCTGAACTGCAGTTTTTCAGGAACAATTTAGAACTGTAAGTCAAAAATGAATAGGACATGGTATATATATGTGTCCCAGCACAAGATTGAGTAAAAATATTTCTGAATTTTAGGAAATAAAGAAATGAAAAAGAATGAAGGAAAGAAATATGGTTTCAGTATTTATATATATTTGCATACATATATATAGTGATAACATATATATATAGCAATAACAACTGAGTGAATTTCATCTCAGGTAGAAAGAAGCTTTTTGTACCAAATATGAATTATTTTTCCTTATTCTGTTCTTGTCATTCTTTTGAAAATCTTACATATTGTACCTGTCAATTTTATTCTGTTAAATACTGAAAGCCTCTTCTGCCTCTTAACACCAGAAGATAAAAGGTTTATGACAGCTTTGCAAGAGGAACATTCCCATACTTCTCCTACTCAACCAGTTCTATTACAAAGAACTTCTTTTTCTAAGATTCTCTCAAAAAGCCTGCCATGCTTTTCCTGAAATGTTTCTCAAGGCATGGGTGATATTTGCTCACTTTCGAATGCAAGGAGAGAGGATACAGTGCAGATCTGCTTCCAGGCATTCTAGACACTATATATTAGTAAGAGTTTGTAAGAAGTTTTTAAGAAGATAGGGAGGGGAAAGAGCAGCAACTCATCTGCAGTCAGACAAGAGATGTTTGGCTATCTGGGAACACAACCAGATCGCAAGATTGAATTCATTGATTATAATAAGGTCGTAAACAATGCATGAATTTATCATGTGAGACTAAATGTCTCCATTTACCTTCTGGCAGAAGAACTAATCACAAGTGTAGCGCTGTCTGGCTTGCCTATGTGTTATTCATTGCCTAGTTCTATAATATCATGGGGAGAGAATCAAATGAAAGAAATTCATGTACAACCATTCTAACCAATTTCAGCTATCTTTATCCAAGGTTCCCAGCTATTCAATGAAAAAGTGCACTCACTGTTTGGGTTCATCTGACAAAACTCTCCAGTATGATCATCCACAGAGGATGAACAAGCTTGTTAAAAACCTGGATAGCACTAGGCCCTGCAGCAAGATTAGCAATTTATAATCCCTTTCTGCATGTGCAGCAAATTATAGCCCATACAGTTTGAAATGCACATGCAAGACAAGCATGTTGCATAAACTACATCCCTGTCACACTCAATCACAGAGATGTGCATATAAACTACTTTATGTGTTTTCAGGCTTCATGTTTCACTTGCTAATCTGTGTTCAAAGAAATTTACTCAGGTATAGCAAGTTTACCAAACTTAAATAGAAAATATACCTGCTGTAGTATCTGTCTCTTCTCTGGCTTGACCTGATTGAACCACATTAGCTCCCTTGGGAACTGTCGGAAGGTAGATCACATCAAATATCAAACAAGCAGTGAGAGCATCCCTGTGTGGGCAGAAATACCAGCTCATAAGGAGCCCTGCTTCATTTATTTTCATGGCATGGAAGTTGTTGAAGGTTAATTTTTTATTTTATTTTTAAATGTCTTTTAAAGTTGTTTTGATTTGTTTTTAAAGGTTAATTTGCTATTTTGTTTTTAATCAAAAGTAATAGAAACAAAAAGCATAACAGAGGAAATATTTGAATTTGTCATATTACTTTCGATAGTAGAGACGCCATATACTCCTGCTATCAAACTTATCACACTCCTATTATTAAACTCATACCTGGCAGCTAACTAAACAGCTTTTCCAGGTATGACTTAACAAACCAATAAAATCTACTTTAGTTTACTAGCCTCTGGTATGCTTCAAAAGTGATGACATTTTATTCTTATTTACCCCAGTTTGAAGCATAAGAGTTAACTTATTTAAGATATGTTACAAGAGTAAGCCAAACAGGGGTAGTTCACTTAAAAAAAAAGAGAACATAAAGCAAACAGTTTAGGAAGGTCAAAGCTGATTCTTGAAACATTTTCTCTGGGGGATATCAAAGCCTATCCTTTTGCCTTCAAGCCTGCATACCTGGCTTTCAGTATTCAGATCTTTGGAACTGTGATTTGATTTGTGGTTGATATCTACCATACTTCCAAAAAGTATCCAGATTTATTATCCCCTTATACATTGTTTTTACACTGTTATTAACCAGCTCTTGTGTCTGAAGCTAAAAATTAAATATATTAATCATACATTAAATGGCTTTAATATCTCAGCTTGTAATTTCTTCCCCAATAAGTTCAAGCATCTGAAGGCAGGGGAGATAATTTACTATGATATCCAAAAAGTTGACTGGATTAACAAATAACAAATAGTATTCTAAAGTCATACAAGAATAACACTGCCACCAGATTCATTATTCATTTACACTAAGGATTCTTTAAGCAGGACTGCACATGTAAGAAATGAAAATGTGAAAAAAAAGTTGTGATTAATTGATAGCTTTTTCTAGCTAATATGCTGTTGTTTCTTTGCTGATCTGCCAAAGAAAGAGCTTTATTTTCTAACTTTATTGTAGAACTTATATGTAGATTTGTATTATTTAGTCATAGAGTTATCAAAAAATAAAAATATTTTAGTTTGATTATGATTAGAAGATATTTTGATCTGTTTCACAAGAAATGCACATAAATAAAATAATAAAACTATCCATACATTCACACAATGCCTCTAGGAGAGGTGTATAATAATTTTTTACTCCACGGAAGGAGCTCAGATCCTCAGATCTACATGAACTCCAGTAGTCTAAAAACTCCTCTAAACCTTACAAAATGATTCCATAAAATGACTTAATACAGAGTGTAAGACCAGCAGATAGAACTTTTACCTGTTACGGGCAGTACCTCCAAACAGCTCATTGATTTCAATACATAGGTAGCTTGTTTTTATAAGGAGCTAATCATTCTGCTTTCGCCACCTGCCACTGAAAGCAAACAGGATTATGTGAAATAGAGAAAACAGCAGTTCAAAGACACACTAGAATCCATCAAGCAAAAATGATGAAAACTATAGATTTTTCAGCATATTTCAAACTGCAAATGAAAAGACTAACCAAATGTGTGCGTAAGGTAAGCAGGATATCAAATACGCATGGTGCCAGAAAAACACAAATTTATAAAAAGCTACCAAGAAAGTCGCTAGAAGCTAGTAAGAAATATAGCATTAGACTAGGTTTTCAGAAATTTATAACACAGTAAGAGTTAATGGTTGCTTGCCAGCTGGTAAATTTGGAAGATGAAAGTAAGACATCTGAAAAATCATCCTTTGTGGTTTGTACCTTGGAAAGAGAAAGGAAAAGGGAAAGACTTCACTGTATCAATAAATAATGATCATCACTGTAGAGATACTCTAATCACTAACTCCCCTTACTACATCCCATTATTTATAATACATGTAGAAGTATTAGAAGTATTAGAAGTATTAATTGCTTTTTTCTCTTCCCTCATTTTTTACACACATTTTAACCACATTAGTAATTCAGTAAAGCCATTTAACTACAGCATGTAATAAAAGGATTAAATAGGAATTTTAAATTGTATTGAGAAAGTAGCTCATGGGACAGAGGTTGTATTATTATTATTAGCAGTGTATCACTTCTGGATGCTTTTGAATACAGTTTCAAGGTACTATAGTAAAATATTTTTCTAAAAAAAATAGCTCTATTATTATTACTCTTTGCAACATATTGACATGGTACAGGCAATTGTTATCTTATTCACATTTAAAATGCGTTAGAATAAGATTATTACAGCCTGCTGTTTGCAATACGTAGACCTATTGTCAATCTTCCACTCCGTTCTGTGTACAAGATGATGCATGCTACGAGGGCTATGAGGATGATCAGGGGCCTGGAATATGTGCCCTATGAGGAGAGACTGAAGGAGCTGGGCCTGTTCAGCCTGGAGAAGAGAAGGCTGAGAGGGGACCTGATCAGTGTTTGTAAGTACCTCAAGGGAGGCAGTGAGGAGGATGGCGCTGGCCTCTTTTCAGTGGTGACCACTGGTAGAACTAGAAGAAATGGCCAGAAACAAAATCATCAAAAGTTCCACAGGAACTTAAGGAAAAATTTCTTGACAGTGATGGTGACAGAGCCCTGGAAAAGACTGCCCAGAAAGGTTGTGGACCCTCCTTCTCTGGAGATCTTCAAAACCTGCTTGGACGCAACCCTGTGCCATGTGCTCTAGGTGACCCTGCGTGTGCAGGGGATTGGACTACATGACCCATAGAGGTTCTTCCAACCTTAAGCATTCTATGATTCTATGCTCTATGGTCTCTTAGGTAAAAAATAAAGCTGCTCCACATACTACTTCAGATGGTCTTAGTTCCTGATTCTCTGACATTCCAATTTTGAAAAATTAAGGAAGGAAGCTGTGATTTGAGTATAAAACTTCATTTTAGGCAGAGGATGGTTTTGAACTACAGTAACAACAATAACAATTTGCCAATGTCTAAGTTACTCAAATTGCACAAAAAGAATTCAAAGTCTTACACATCACAGCATAAGACTACATACCTATTTTATAAGTAGACAAATAGAAGTAGTCAGGACTGAGCAGGATTCTGCATTGGAAGAGTGACATTTGTTCTTTGCACCCTGAGATTTCATACAGGGAAGTTACACGGTTATGTTACAATTATTTAAGTTCTTTTGTAAATCATATAGCCAAAATAAGCATTAACTTATTTAATTATAGTTCCTTAAAGAAACATAATTACAATGCATAAATTAGCATCATTCAATTGGATCCTGGGAATGCTAAAGCATCTCCAGTGTAAAGAAAGCAAATACATCTAAATAAAAAAATGCATTTTGTCACTTGCTAGTTACACAGAAGTATAACTTGTTCTTTATCGTTATTAAAGCCACAATAGTAGAAACATAAGAGTACAGCAAAACACTATTTTTCATATGTTGTAAAAAAACAGATCTACTTCGGCATTTGCTTGTTCCAGAAATTATGAATAAAGCAATGAACTTTGTTTTTCTTTAATTTATTGTTAAAATCACCTGGTCCGATTTTCTGTTAAAATACCTCATCATTCATCATGGTTAGACTAAGTATTTTTTCTTTTGTTTTATTTTATTTTTAGGAAATACTGCTTCGTGATATTTCTATTCACCTTCATTTACTGCTATTTTACCTAATGCTTTTAATAGGGAAAGCAGAATATTGTAATTGTGGCGGTTGGAAGGGGTCTCTGGAGATTATATCAGCCAACCTCCCTGCTCAAGCAGAGTAACCTCAATTGTGTTGTATAAGATCGCATTTAAATGACTTTTGAGAAAAAAGTCTGCCTCTGGAAGGAAGTTTCTGGAAGTCTTCCAGAGAAGGAGACTCCACAAGCTCTCTGGACAACCTGTTTCCATGCTCAGTCACCCTCACAGAGAAGAAGTTTTTCCTCAGGTTCAGATGGAACTTCCTGTGTTTCAGTTTGTGCCTGTGCCTCTTGTCCTATTTCTGGGTACCACTGAGAAGACTCTGGGTTTCTTTCAGATCCTGATTCACATTGATAAGATTGCCTCTCTTTGCTCTCTTCTTTAGTTCTCTCAGCCTTTCCTTGTATGACAGATGCTCCAATCCCTTCATCATCCCAGTCGCCCTTCACTGGGTCCCTTCATCATCTCAGTGGCCATTCACTGATCTCTCTCCAATAGCTCCATGTCTAGTGAGAAAGGCAGCACGGGTCTCACATTCAGAGAGGCAGGTGAATACACAGGAATACTTGTATTTATATACAGGTTAAATCAAAACCAGAAATCATTTCAGTTAAAACTATGTTTTGCTTGTACTCATTGATTTACAATTACTCATCGTAATTACAAATAAAAATACAAATTTCCACACCTTTTCCACTCCTTTTCTCTGTCACTGAAAATCACTGTTACTATACAATACTACACTATACACACCACACCTAATAAAACAAACAAACAACAACAACAACAAAAAAGAAAAATCGACCTTTTTTTTTACTTTCTTGCATTTTAAATAACAGACTTCACTTTTTGAAAGTTTTACTGACAAACAAGCCATAAAATGAGAACAGTTTTCGATCCGTATCACTTGTATCCTTGGACTGGCAAAGGCTTTCAGTTAGAAATACTTAAGAAGGTAAGGGTGTTTTTATTTTTTACCTGTTTTTTTTTTTGATTATACTTTTAATTATTTGTTACTGCAAATGCGTGATTTATCTACATATCTATATGTAATCTATATCTATATATACATTTAAAAAATCTTCAATTCAATAATACAGGGAGTTAATTGTTAATTTAGTGCCATTTAGCATTATTTATTTAGCCAGGTATTTGGCTGGACAACATGATAAACTTGCAAGCATGGTGAGTAAATATTCACCATGACTGCGTTGTTGTTACAGATTTCAGATGACAGAAGCAGAACAGCTCTGACTGACAGTAAACTGATCATGACGTAGCTTCCTCTCACTTTCTGAGAAGTTATGTTAAATACATTTCATCATTTTTTCTCAATGAGTTTTTTGAGCACAATTTTCAGAAGAGCAATGAAATAAATATAACCCTTACTTGGACATTCTGAAGCTGAAGAACAGATCTTCGAACAAATCTTGCTATTTCTCTTAGGATGACACAATGTTAATTTGTCTGACAACACCTTTGGATTAAAATAAACTAGTATATGAATCTGATACTACCTACAGCTGTCCATTTTAGGTAATCTGATATCTAATCTAATACCATCTAAGCTTTCAGATAACAGTGACATACTGCTTGGAAACTTTGTTGCTTCAATCCAACCTCAGTTGGGTACATTTTCAAACTTAACTTTTCAATGCACATACCACCAGAAACTCCAAATTTTACTCTGAATGACTTTTCCAATAGAATTCTTTTCCTACTCCCAAACTGTCAGACTTTGAGAGCATGGCTGGAAGATACTCACTGATACAAATCCAGTGCACCAGTTTCATCTTAGGGAGGATCAGGGTTAGAATTTTACCCTAAAGTCCTTACAAATGAGTTTGAATAAGAAAGAATATATACACTACAGTGAGACTTGCTCTTTAGAAATTCAGTTCCTCAGAATTCGCGTTTTGGAGCACTAAGTGGGGCAAGGATAAAAGAAGTTTGACAGATTTAAAACACACAATGTCATATTATAAATACCAAAGCATCTGAATTCTAACTACAGCAGTTATCGCTGTGGTGGACAGATTTTTATTAAACTGAGTCAGACGTAGCTGTTGTTGCTAGCATTAGTCATCGTTAAAATTATGAACAAGAAAGAGAGTAAAATGTCATGACACAAATTTTTAAATTTCTGTGAGCGTGAATACTCTTGAAGCAATTTATATTTTTTATACAACATAATTCTTCTGCAAAACTTGATGTATAATCTGTATACCTTTTGTTTCACCTCACAAAATATTTCCCACCATTTACTCCAGGATTCAGGCATGTGTAATAAAACTGTAGCTTTTTTATACAAACATATTATATTTTGCAGATATAAAGTTTATCTTAAGTTTTGCATGGACTCTGTTCTTGACAGATGTCCAAAGGTATTAGAAGGATACTCTCAAGATCACAGAGCAATCAGCCTGCTTATAGGGCAATCAGCCTGATGATCGCTAAAATGTGGGCAGGTACTCATTTGATCCTAACTGGAATAGAATTAAACAGAACATCAGTACCTAGCAATTTAAAGCATGTTTAGTTTTGAATTTCAACAAATAAATTATAACTGTAATTAAGACAACCTATGTCAGATCAGAGTAATTCTAAAAGCTGTTCAATTTTGTAATTCTCCTCCAAGCTAACTTCTCCAAGATTTCTTGCTTCCTTTTTTTTTTTTTTTTTTTTTTTTGGTGATATGCCAATCTAAGACACACCCAATATTGTGAAGAACATGCAAGTATTTGAACCTTCATACCTTCAGCTCCTAGCAGTCTCTTGAAAAACATATGGGAAATGTAAATTTTTAGACTTACCCTGCTTATCCTGATTCTGGAAATCTCAAAAAAAATTGCCCTGAAAAACAATTTACAATGTAGAAAAGCTGAACTTCACAATACTATATGTAAATGATGAAACTACCTCATTGCTGGTTAAGTGTTTTTCATGGCTATCAAATAAAGGCCACAATTGAACAGATACAGTAATAATTTCAGCAGATTGAATATTTTAGCAGATTGATTATCCTTTTCTACTGTCAACCAGACTCTTATAAAAACACAACAATAAATAAGCAAGGTTCAGTTACAGTGTTAAACAAGTTTGCTGAGGACAGTTGAAGGATATAGGCTTTGTGTTTGAAGGTCCCATCAACATGCAATATCCACCAGAAGGAACAACACATCCATGATAATCCCTATGTAAATTAACACAAGTGATAGCAATACTCAACAGGTTGTTATGAAAGTTCATTCTATATGCACATACTACAGCTACAGTTGCTTTCTGGAAAACCTCATTCTTTCCTACCAAGTCAATCAATAAAAAACAATTTGATACTGAATTTTTAGGTCAAGGACCTGCCGATGCCGACTCCACGAGACGGAATGAACGACACTTCAACGTGAAGCAGGTTCAATTCACTTTACTATTGTCTACTATGTAGCTTTATACAATTCTATCACCCGTAAGCACACACACGCGCTAAGCAACAGCATTCCCATTGGTTAGGCTATAATGTCCATGCATAGTTAGCTTTCAGCTGACTGGCATTCTTTCCCGATGCTCTGTTGCTGGGCCTCCCGGATGCTTATCTGGTTATGGCTGGCCTAATTCATTAAAAAGTTGCTAACAGGCGTTATCTTCTCCGGGTGGCCTTGGTTCCCATCGCTTCAGCTCCTCGGTTCTCACCGCCTCAGCTCCTCGGTTCTCATCGCCTCAGCTCCTCGTATTCTTGCAAAAGCGCTAAGGCCCCAACAAGGACCTAATCATTCAACCACTGTAACCATCACTGTGAAAGAATTTTAAGAGGCAGGTGCATACAAGTGCTGAACACATCACTATGATTCAAGGGCTTTTCAGGATTTACAAAGACTGTAATGTCTCCAGTTCCCTGGTGCAATAGTCTTTTCCTGGGAACGCATAAATTGTTTTATTGGCTCTGTTACTTCATCTGAAATATAACATCTTCTTTAAACTGATGTGTTTAAATGTGAGGAGATAAAAGATACACACTTCCATGTTCAAAAAATCAAAATATTCATTTGTACTGAAAGACACTAGACTTTCCCAGAATTTGATAGTAGGTATACTTAAAAGTCTCTTCAAAATTAGGTAGCACCTTTGATCTAAACCAGTCAATGTATTATGGTAACTACAAAAGACAGAAGAAAATCATAAAATTAAGCAAGATGAAATGATACATACAAAACTACTAATAGCAAGGAGATTTGTCTTACTTTTGCTCTTCACTGTATTTTGTGCAGTATGCAAAGTAATATCTGCCAGACAGGGGAAGCAAGCAACGTTTCACATTCCAAACTGAGACTTATCTTCCTAGTATTGTCTTGGAATATAATCTGTCACAGTTTCTTTTCTATGCATCTCAGTTTCCATATTTTATTTACTATTGTGTCTTATTTACTATTCCATTGCACATTCCATTAAGCTGTTAGAGACATGAAATAAAAAAATAAAACTCTTCAGTAAAGTGAACTGCTCCACTGCACATAGGAGACAAAAATAAAGCAGACAACTAAGAAATAGATTCTCCTCTCGACCCTCAATCTGCCCCATAACAGAAGATGTGAGGAAGTTACTTAATATCTGAGTTCTGCATATCTGTTGGTGTTTAGCTTAATGATTTTTATTTGCATCCTCGTTGTCTGCCCTGTAGAGTTCTGCAAAAGTAAAGACAAAACATAACTCCTTTTATGAAGAATGACTCACATAAACCTCTGTCCTCTTAAAATCCCTCAAAATTTTCTTGTCTGTAACATTTAATTTCAACAGTCAAGACTTATGATCTCTGTGTATTTAAGCATCAAGAGTTTCTTCATTTTCTTCATTTTCATAGTCTCCTTCTGATTTATTTTAGAGCTGGACCACTACCTGTTCCACTGGTGTATTGGAGATAAAAATTTCTGTGATCTGTAGAGTCATAACAATCTCCCATGGGAAGCAGAGGCCAGACCTTGAGAAAAAAGGATGTTTGCCTGCCTAGGCTGAGCAATAAGGAGCAGGGACGCAGCTGCTCAGCCCGGTTTACAGGCAGCCCCTTCTGGAAACCTTTTGAAGCCGGCCGCTCAGCTGGGCTGGTAGCCAGCTTGACTGCAGACATCCTCCAAACTACCTTTGGAGACCAAACACCCAGAAATGAGGAAGAAGAGGAGGAAGACAGGACCCTCGAATTCAGGCCTGGGGTCCCCGACTGGTGCACGCGCCTGCACCCCCAGAGGGGAGAGTTACACAACTCAAGGTGGAGTTTGTCCGCCCCCCAGGCTGCGTCCTGGGTCGTACTGACCCTACGTGCCAGGATGCACCGGGCATAGAGAGGACATTGCGGAGAGAGAAGGAGGAAGGAGAAACTCCTGACTCTGAGGCCTACACTGTCTCTGTGGGAGCCGGTCAGCAACTCTCTCTTTGTGATCTGCCCGCTCAAGAGGATGTTCGGGTCCAGATTGGCAGGTATCACCTCGTGAATAGTTATCCATACTTTGCTTCTTTTATGTGCTTTCACCTGAAGAAATGCTCAAGGTAGTCACCTCGTTCTGGGGTGATTATTGCCGAATCCCGAGCCCATCCAGAACAACTGCACACTCTTTGTGGCCATGATCATACTTCCATCCTGCGTTATTCAATACCTATGTAATCCTGAGGCTATGTCTCAGTCAACACATTAAACACATTAAAATCATCAACATATGAAAACACATCAACACATTAAAAAAAAGTAACTCTGCAAAAAAAAAAAAAAAATTACAATCTTCAGGTTTGTGCAGAAACTGCCTACTTTTGCTAATTAATGCAAAGATCACAAGACCTAGACAGAAGACAAGCTTAACAATGTTGTTCCAATCAATGAATTTAAAGTTTACTATTTATTTTGTTCTCCGTTCTTGTTTGACTGTTAAATGCTTCTGAATAATTTGTGAATAATTTGTGAAAGGCTTTATACTCTGAGAACCAGAGGTATGGTGATTTCCAACTGTGAAACATCAGAGGCAGCAAACAATCGCAGAGAAAGAAAAGTACTATTATAATCCTTTTGAAAGTTTTTGAAACCAGGATGACTATTAAAAAAGGCAATAATCCACAGATAATCAATCCTGTTTTTATGGTATTTCATAGATGACTAGATTTTATTAATACTTGAAATTCTGTTATTTTAAGGAAATTGTACTGATATTTTAATGAAGTGTGAAGTATATGGTAAAATTCTGTGTCATTTCTATGTAAATGGCATAGCACTCAGTCTTTTCTGTTACTTGCATGGTAGCACTGAATTGTTGCTCTATAAACTTAGAGCATTTTCCTAGGAAAACCCTTTTATTTGGTTATAACATACTCAGTAGGGTTATGCAGCCCAGAGCACCTCAACATAGCATTAATGCTTTTCATTGACTTTGCTACTTATTAAAATGAAAGTTTCATAAATAGTCCATGTATATATACTTAGTTGTTCCGATTTTGTTGATGAACAACATACATTTTGTGTACAATTCAATAAACAGAAATTCATTGGCTTTTTTTGGATTTATGCCTTATCCACTAGGAAAACATACTTTCTGGGCTTCCAAAATTCACTATCACTCAAGAAGTCTTGAAGAGTCTGTAGTGCCAATTCTAGCTGTGTCATTTCAGCCTTTAAAACATGAATACACAGACACATGCATACAATCCCTCCTCCTTTGCCCCAACAACGTATCTTTTCCTAAACGTAATCACTTGGCTCGTTCTTCTGTTGCAGTCCTGTGAGTGTTACTGCTCATTAGCAATATGTTTAGACTGAAGAGCTTATTCCCCACTATAATTAATAATGACGTTATTACTACAGTTTTATTATACCTAGCACAGTATCTCATGAAGATATTATTGTTTAGTAATCAGAATAAATGAATATAAAAATTCAGTATTTTCTTGTCACTCTACCATGTACTTTTTTCCTTTCCTTTCCTTTCCTTTCCTTTCCTTTCCTTTCCTTTCCTTTCCTTTCCTTTCCTTTCCTTTCCTTTCCTTTCCTTTCCTTTCCTTTCCTTTCCTTTTTTCTTTCATTGCCAATATTTCTCAACAGATTACCTTCTTCAAACATTCTGGAAGAGAACATGTCTGCACAATTTTCAAGCATACAAATAAGCATACATTTTACACATGTAAATGTGTAAGTCTGTGGAAAGAGTATTTACTTTTAAATGAGGCCCATGAACTTGGATTTAGTGGGTATAAATTGGAGTGTATAGCCATTCTAAATTGAGGAATGGCTAAACAGGTTATCTCAGAAAATGCCCTTGTGTTTTCAGACGTGACCAATATGTATGTGGCATATGAAACACAGAGTACTAAAAATGTTTCATTGATGACTTGTAATTTATTATGCCTTTCAAAGTAAGAAAGACAAAAGCTTGACATGGATGATATAGCCAAGACTCATCACAACTTAAAAATCACAAGGCATGTCTAAATATCAATGCAATACTAGGGAAGATATCTCCTTTCCAGAACAGATAATATATGGTAAAAAAAAGGGCATGGTAAATTTGTTCATTTCATATTCCGTGACGGTCAGTAAGAAATATATAAATTTTAAATTGCTAATATTAGAAAAAGATAAAATTCATTTATCAAACTTCATACCTCTAACAAACACTCCTGCAAGTTAAAAAACTGAGGTAGCATGTGGGGTAATTCTTTCTTCTGAACTTGCCCTATTACCTGATTTTGTAGGCTTTTGAAAATACATGGGCATAAAATGAAAGTCTACACTACTGCTTTCTTTTGACTTCAGTAAGTTTTTGTATGGGAAAACTCTCTGAACCTCAAAACACTTGAAGTTCTGATCTCTCAAAAAGGAGAAAGCAGGTCTTTTCAGAATAAGCCATATCAAAAGTTACATGGCTCAAAACATCAATAATATAACATTTTTCTGTTGCTATCTGTTTTGAATTAAGAAGCTAAAGAAGTGGAAAGAATTTAGAAACAAATAAAAATTTATTTTTCCAGTTAGATCTATAAAGCTAGAAATGGTTTGAGATCTGTATCTATTTTTACCCCTACCTCAAAGTACATTCATTACTTTCAATTTGCTATTTTTTGCCTGATCATAGGCATTCACATCCCAGATTTTCTCAGAGAAGTATTCTAAATTATTTTTTTTAGAAAGCATTTTTATTTGTTAAAGTCATGGAGACCTCACTTGCATACTTTACGAAGTGACTGCCTTGTTAAGTAAAGGTCTCACATCATAACAGCAGTTATAAGTCAGCCTTGGCAACTGTTATTGTTCAAATTATTGTTATTGTTCAAGTTTTGTTCAAATTAAGTAACAACTGAATTGTTCCTCTTATTTTGTAGAAGTACAAGAGAATGAATAAAATGACTAACCAGAAATAATTTTAAATATGTAGGACCATTGTTTTATGCTTTTTCATGATTCTTCTTATTGCTTTAATTATTTTTAGGAGGAAAATAAACAGGCAACCTGCAGTTATACAAAATGAGTCACTTGGAGATTATTCTGAATTACAAATCTGCTTGCTTATTCTTTTCACACCTGGTCTAATGTTCAGTCCCAGATATCTATTCAATACTTTTTGAACAGATAATGTGAAAATTTTGAGACAGATAGAAAACGTTAATGTCTGTGTAATTAATGTGCAAATAAATAAATAGTATAATTAATGATAACAACCAATTTACTCCCTGCTGAGTCACACTTGCTTTGAGAAAAAAAAATTGAATCTAGTTAACCAAGTTTAAGATTTTATAGTTTTGGGTTGAATATGTCATCTTAGTCATTCATACATCAACTTGCACAAATTCAAAACCCACATTAGATATTCTCAGAACAGTTTTCTAAACCTTCATCTATTTTATTGCTTAGTACAATTCAAAGCTTTCTGAACTTGATGAAAATAACGAAGGCAGAGGAAAATTCACTTAAACAAGATTATATTTAAGAAAAAAAAAAGAAATTTGAGATAAATTTCAAAATACAATATGCTACTCTTCTCCTATGAATTTTATCTTAAGCATAGTCATTTAATATAATTGCCATATTTCCCATCCTGCCAATATTCTTTTAATTGCAGAAAGCTGCCTTGATTATAAATTTCTATAATCACACTTAATGGTGACTCTTGTCAAAGGGAAATAGTTAGAGTTGATCATACATTTTTCACTCAAGAGATAAACACCTTTTTTTTTTTTTTTAGTGTTCAGAAACTGTAGTGGGAATAATAAAAATCCACTAAGTGGATCTAAAGTGAATATACAATGAGGAGTATTGCTTAGTTTATGAGCTACTATAAATAGAGCATTTTCAGAAAAATTAACAGTATTCCAAATTTCTTCCTATCTAGAAAGAGAACAGGCTGTCTGAAATTTTCCATATAAACAAAAGCACAATCTTTTGTGTAGAACAGACCTGGTCTATACATTTAATTCTTAACAAACACTTGTTTAAGTGTGCATAAGGATATGCTTTGGGAGTAAAAGCAGACACACCAAATACTATAACATCTGTGTCTAAATTGGAATGTACATTAAAACAGGTTAGGTAAGGGGAACCCTGACTTGAACCTTATATCCTCCTTTTTAGGAAAGCATACAATGATGTCCTGCTCAAAGATGTGCTAACTGAAGATGTTAACCCTAATGAATTCTTTAGGAAGATGGCTCCTTTTCCTGATGGCGAACCTGATTGGGGTGCTCCTTTTTCCACATTAGTGTGATTTTAGGGCTTAGAAAAGACTTCCTATTTAAATAGCTGCATGATTTTTGCTCCATCAATGATAAGAAAGATTCAGTCACTATATCTACAGTCTTTAGCATTTATTTATTATTTTATTTATTGTTGCTAGAACAGATTAAATGAATTGCAGCAGACAGAGTTCCCTTTACTACTTTGTAAGAATCATAAATTAAATTCTAGGGATTGCATCTGATGTAGATTTGTTCAAGTTTTATTTAAAATTTAAACTGCCTTAAAAAGAAGAAAGTATTTATATTCTCTGGTGATGAAAATTGAAATATAAGTTGTAAAGCAGCAATAGAGAAGATTGAATACATTAACACTGTTAAGAGCCTACCAATTTAAATAAGAAAAAAAAAGATAAAAAATATATAAAAACAAACCAATTAAAAGAAAATAAATTAGAGGAAAAGGGCTTTCTTTGAGGCTTACCATAAATTTTGCCAAAAAAAAAAAAAAAGGCATAATTTGCTCTTTAACAATTTAACTTTCATTCTATTAAACAGCAGGCAAAACTTCCTCTGGCTAATAAGGTTGTTCTGCTAAAAACACAAATTTTTAATACACAAGGAAAATTACCTTTATTAAGAAATAAGAGACTCCTAAATGACATATGGGTTCCATAGAACTATTTGCTATAAAAAAAGAAATATAGCCCACAGGATCTACCCAGTAAATTTCTATTTTTCTTAATCTAAATATCAGGCCAAAAGAAAAAAAATGAGTTAATTAGTAATTACAAGTGTGGTGAATTAATCAATAATCAGGAATCATGATAGTTATATAGTCATAGGGGACTAACATTTCCACTAATGGCAAAGAAGACCAGCAGTGGGCTGGGGACTGATCTTCTGGAGAGCAGCTCTGCAGAGAAGGACCTGGGCATCATCGTGGATGACAAGTTGACCATGAGGCAACAGTGTGCCTTCGTGGCCAAGAAGGCCAATGGGATCCTGGGGTGCATTAAAAGCATCTCCAGCAGGTTGAGAGAGGTGATCCTCAGCCCTGGTGAGGCCCCATCTGGAGTACTGTGCCGAGTTCTGGGCCCCCCAGTACAAGATGGATGTGGAGCTACTGGGGCTTGGACTAGATGATCTCCAGAGGTCCTTTCCAGCCTTAACAATTTTATGATTCTAAGACACATTTTATAATTGATATGTTATTACAAACACTGATGACATATCTCAGATAGTCCTTGTGGAGGAATTGCTTGAAAGTGGAAAACTTAGAGGAAAAATTGGGTTCTAACAGAAGTTTAGGCATTACAGAAGTTTAGGCATTACAGAAGTTTGCCTGATATACAGCTGCCACTTCCAGGATGGTTGGTAGGCACAGATTCTGCTGCTCCAGGGTTCCCGCAGCAGCACAATCTGCCCTCTTCGCAGCAGCAAAGAGGAATAAGGGAGGATTGAGCAGAGTGAAGACACCGCGGCCAAACTCTGTTGCACTCCCTGTGCTGGTCCGCTGATAAGCAGCACAGTAGCTGTCCAATAGGAGATATACGATAACATGTCCAGTGCTGAGCCTGCAAGGGTGGCAAATCACTCCTTTCAGATGAACTTTCTTGAACTTTACTCATTATAAGCTCATTATAATGTCAAAACACACCTCCGTCCAAAAAGTTACCCGCTTCCAAGGTACGACCACTCCTCACTAAGCATGTGCTCTAGATTTTAAATATGATTGTAGTCTCTCAAGCCCTACCTGAATGTAAAGAAATGTATAAAAAGTGAACTAAGGATGAAAAAGAGGAGGAGGGAAGATTCCATCATGCATTTTGGATCGGGCAAGGGGCTGATTCCCCCTTTCCTCCCCTCAGGTTGGGATGCTGTCGGAGAAGCCTAAGAAGTGAGAAGGGAAGAATCTATCGTAGCTCTTGGGTCAGTTGACGAGCTGATCTCCCTTTTCTCCCCTGAGGTCAAAATGCTGTCTGAGGAGACTCGAGACTGAGAGCGCTCTCCCATCTTCTGGGGTGAGTGATGATTGCACATTTGTTCATCAGAGCTATCTAAAAACCCCACGCTGTGGTAGAGAATTTCCTGTACTGACACCCGAAATCTACTTTGCAGATGTTTCATTCGAATAAATCATACTGTTCGTGAACTTTACTGCTTGTTTGGGGAGGTGTTCAGATCTATGGTTGACATACTGTTTGTGAATCCAATACTGTCAGAGTCAGGCGTATAGCTAACACAGTATTTGATATCTCCTTTCCCCATCACTACCACGGCTTTCAGCTGCAACAGCCCTATTTTTCTGAAGTCTATCAGGAATTACAATTTCTCACAAAAAGTTTTTGCGAACTGTCCTGTGAAAGCTAAGTGCTTCATAATGAGCAGACCCTTAAATATATGCTAGTAATATAACGTAATGTAATTTTCAATAGGTAAGTTTCTTGATGCTATCTCAAGAAAGAAATAATACATCTATTTAAAAAAAAAAAAACTTTTAAACAATTAACTGTAATTTATGAAACCACTATCCACATTTTCCATCTGCAGCTGCTCAAGCAGAGGAGATGCTCTCCAGTTCCTTTTATAGTTGAAATAATGTGATTCAGAGGACAGATTAAACTTCTATTTTCCTTGTTTTTCGTTTTTCTTTTCCTTGCATTTCATTTTCATTTCAACAAATATTTCAGATAAGTCAATTCAGAATTCTTATTTTATAAACATATTCTGAAGAGCCAATTAAATAAATGAAAAAAAGTATGCAAAAAGAACTTCATCACTATAGAGCTCCATGAAAACACTGCAGAGTTATCTACAGCAGCAGTATAAATTAATTCAATCACTCGTCAGTTTTGTTTTGTTTGTTTTAGGCACAGGAAGCAAATTAATTCTCTAGATATTCACACACACTTTATTCCAAGCCTTTTTTCTTTTTTGTGATTGCTATCATAATGAAGAGAGAAGAGATAATGCACATTTATATATGCTTAGAATTTCTATTAAAAGGAGTAGCGCATAATGCAAACATATAACAGAGAATATATTATTTTAAAATACTTTTTTTACTGATTTCTTGATGAAAATTTCAATTGAAAGAAAAAATGAAAAATTATGACAGTCCACAGAAAAAAGAGAAATGTATAAAGATAAAAGAACTTCAGTTTTATAGATATGAATATTTATAACGAATTCATCCTGTGTGTCAAAACTTAGTTCTGCAGTGATGAGAGTTCTATAAAGTTGTATCATTGCTGACAAACCACAAGTGAAACACTCCGTTAAAATATCTGTTGGAGCTTAAATTCTTAGAATAAGCAACAGAAGGTAGAGAGTGTTTTCAGTCTAGTATTTTCAGTGAGACACTTCCATCACATTACTTCATGTATCTTCTACTTTTCTAGTTATTAATTTTTAGCCTTAATTAACCCTTTCCCTGCACTAACAATGTGGAGGACTCTGCAACAAAATTCGAAGTTTAATAAGCTATCAATCACTGTATTGTATAGTTTTTGTAAATCTTAACTGGTGCTATTTTCCTCACTGCTGTTTTTGCCTCACTCTGACTCTAGAAGTAAGAAAATATTAAAAACAAAAGAAAACTCTCATCTAAGTTTTAAGCAGCAGGTGCTCCTGTTAGACATGGACTCACATTTAAGTAAGAGTGATCACAAATCGGAATTATTTAAAGCGATCATCTGTTTTTCATCCTTATTTAAAGTATATTTAAATATTAAATACAATAGTCTATTTTTCTGGATAAATTTCAACCTCAAGTTTTTCAGCTATTACTTCTTCCTATGACTGCTGCTTCTATTACAGAAATAGGATTAGCAGTAGGAATTTAATTGATCAAAAATGCTGCTTCAGGTGAACAAAAATAGAAATGTCAAGGAGCTCAAACTGTTAATTATGATGTCACTATAACCCACATATACACAGAACAAATGTTACAGAAACCCCCATGGCACAAATTGAAAAGGGTTGATGGTTTATAAGGAATAACAATTACAGAATCATAGAATCACTGAGGTTTTAAAGCACCTCTAGAGATCATGTATTCAGTTAGAGCAGGTGGCTCAGAGCTGAGCCCAGTCAGGTTTTAAAAATCTCTGAGGTTGGAGACTCCACAACCACTTTGATAAGCTATTTCTGTGTTTGACTACCCTTACAATGTAAATTCATGAGGTTACTGTTGATCATGAGGTTACTCTCAGGCTGTCCAAGTACTTCTAAATGGCTGCACAGCCACCTGGTGCATCAGATACTTCTCCCATTTTTGGTATCATCTGCAGACTTGCTGATTGTGCATTTTGTCCCATTATCCAGACCATCGATAAAGGTGTTAAACAGCACTGACTCTAGCATTGACCCTTGATGGAGACAACTAGCCACTGTCCACCTGTTGCAGTCTGATGTGGGTGGCAATTTGGTAAGAGATGAATTGCCTTGTGTTCCAGCCAATTCTCAAAGGTTAGAGGGGCTGGGGGCAGCTGGACTCATCTCTTAATAGGGATATCAAATACTGTGGTAACTGTAGGCCCGAATCTGGTAGTACCGGATTCACAAACAGTGTGTCAACTGTAGGTCCAATCACCTTCAAAACAGTGAATCGAGTTCACAAATAGTATGATCAGCTCTGGCATCAACTTTGGCAGTATCAGGTTCATGAACAGCCTGTCAACTGTAGGTCCGATTGCATTCCAAACAAGTAGTCGAGTTCACAAATAGCATGATTTATTCAAATGCAATATTTAGAGAACAGGTTTCTGGTGTCAGTATAGGAGATTCTCTACTACAGTGTGGGGTTCTTACCTAGCGTACAAATGCGCAATCATCACTCACCCAGAAGATTGGAGAGAGCTCTCAGTCTTTAGGAGTCTCCTTAGGCAGCATCCTGACCCGAGAAGAGGAAAGGGGTTCAGCCTGTTAACTGATCCGAAGTTATGATGGAATCTTCCCTCTCTCCTCTTCCCTCTTTCTTTCTTCTTTCCTTCTTCCTTCTCCTTCCTTCCATAGTTCCTCCTTCCTCCTTCTTCAGTTCGCTCTTTTTCAGTTTCTCCTATATCTCTCCTTAGTTCACCTTTTATATATTTTCTTTTACGTTTACATGGAGCTTGAGTGACACTAGTCATGCTTACTTTTGTTATTGATTGGTTTAAAAGTTGACCAAGTTAATCAAAAATCTAGAGAGCATGCTCAGGGAGGAGTGGTCGTTCCTTGGAAGTGGGTAACTTCTGGGATGGGGTTTTGTATTAGTATTATAATAATATTAGAATGAGGAGAAGTTTGAGCAAAGTCCATTGGAAGGGACTGATCTGCCACCACTGTAGGCCCAGCACCAGATACCTTATCGTACTGTGTGGCTTATCAGCTGCATGGTACAACCATGTTGCCACCTTTGCAGGGAGTGCAACACAGTTTGGCCGTGGTGTCTTCACTCCACTCCACCCTCTGTTCACTCATCAGATTACCACCTCCACAGGGAATCCAACAAAGTTTGGCAATGGTGTCTCCATTCTGCTCTACTCTTCTTTTATTCTTATTAGCATGTGCTAGGAGGGCAGATTGTGTTGCCAAGGGAAGTTTGAAGAAGTAGATTCTGTACATACCAACCATCCTGGAAGTGATAACTATCTCTCACCTCAAGCAAGCCTCTGTAATGCCAGAAGTTCTGTTAGGCCCTAGTTTTTCTCTAATTTCCTTTTTCTCACACCACTAGTACAGCTTTTCGCTCTTGATCACACCCTTTGAACCTAGCAGTTCAGCTAACTTTCAATCTACCTCACTACCGTTACATAGTCCATAGTTCATCAGCTTTCCTATAAGTGTGCTACGGAGATGGTGTCGAAAAGTCTGAGATAAACATTGACTCATCACACCTCATTCACCAAAGGCTATCAGGTTGATTAGGCATGATTTTCCCTTTGCAAATCAACGATGACTTCAAATGATATTTTTGTTCTTCATATATTTGGAAATGATTTAAAGGATGATTTGCTTCAATATCCTCACAAGGAATAAGGTGAGCTTGAGCAGCTTACAGTTTCAAATTCTCCTTTTTACCCTTTTTAAAGATAGGAGCAACATCTGCTATTTTCCAGTCCTCAGAAAGCCTTCCATAATTTTCATGACCTTCCAAAGATATACAAGAATGGCTCTTGAACATTGTCCAGCATTTTGAACACTCATCAGTGAATTCCATCAGGTGTGATGGACTGATGTACAGACAATTTGTTTACATATTCCCTTACCTGATCCTTGTCCACCAAGAATAAGTCTCATGTTCTTTCCTGCTGGTCAGGTGCTTGGGATTGCTGAAGGTTTGTCAGAAAAAAACATGACAAAGAAGGCTTTAAGCACCTCAGATTCTTCCATGTTCTTTGTCACCAGATATCCTGCTCCATAGGGCAGCATGACCAAATTTTTCCTAGCCTTCTTTTTTTCCTCGTATACCTGCAAAGATCTTTTTTGGTTACCCTTCACATCCCTTATCAGATTAAGCTCTGGATGGGCTTTGGCTTAACCCCATTCCTGCATACTTAGACAATGTCTCTGTGCTTCTCTTTGTATTAAGAAAGGAACCTCAATGCAGCTGGATATAGTTTTACTATCAGGCTTGATTGACAGTTTATTTCTAGGGGGTTTAAACTGCAAAGGCTGCACTCCAGTATATTATTTAGAATATGCTTTATTAAAAGAGAAAGAGGGAATAATATTTAAGTTCATATGTCAGTACTTTAGCCACTACACTGTGAAGAATCCAAAAGCTAAATCCTGAATCACAAGGCTGCATCCTGAAGCTTGTAGGTGCAAAGCTCCCCCACCTCCAAAAAGAGAAGGTTCTCAAACTTGAGGAGTTTCCTCCATATTTGTCCTGAGGGGAGAGTTCTTGACTTCTGGAGGAACTTCTGAGGAAATCTTGACTCCAAAGACTCAGAAACCCTAATGGCTTATTTTATACACAAATTAAATCGAGATGTGGTCAATCTGCTTTTTGTTGGCATGTGGTCAACATGTCTTCTTGCTAGATGCATTTCAGTGTACAACAGATGTACCTTTTGCAGCTAGATAAGCATGTACACTCTGTTAAGATGATCCTGGCACTTCAGTAAGAACTGCTGTCCCAAGGCCTTGTAGCTCCTCAACATGTTTTCAGACACTAATTTAACTCTCTCTCTGATTTCTAACAAAGGATGAGAAGGGAGGGTGGCTTCACTATTCTGAGCCTTCACAACTCTACTGAATCCCTCCTTGTTTATATGTAACAGATTCAGCAGAGCATCTCTCCCATTCAATTCCTCAATCACCTATTTCAGGAAGTCATCATCAACACGGTTCAGATTGAGTAAAACTAAATCATAGTCTTAGGAAATATATCAGATTTTCCTGAATTCAAATCAGCTTTTGATCTACCACTTCAGAACATTTATCTCTGAAATCTATTTAACTCCAGAAATTTGTGTCTTGAAATAAAAGTGGGTGTTCATTGCTGTGGAAATCTGTTTTCTATATGCTTCCTTTCCCCTTCCCCACCTATCACAATATTCCAGGGAGGGTGACCTTTGTCATTAGATGAAAGAGATCATGCATTCACCAGATTAATTTTAAGGAAAATCAGGTATTCCTGTCAATTAAATATTCACTGTGGATAGCAAAGATTAACATAGAACTCAAATAAAAAATAAAGGGGTTTGTAGGGACTACAGCATCTGTCATACAAGGAAAGGCTGAGAGAACTAAAGAAGAGAGTGAGGAGAGGCAATCTTATCAATGTGAATCAGGATCTGAAAGAAACCCAGAGTCTTCTCAGTGGTACCCAGAAATAGGGCAAGAGGCACGGGCACAAACTGAAACACAGGAAGTTCCATCTGAACCTGAGGAAAAACTTCTTCTCTGTGAGGGTGACTGAGCATGGAAACAGGTTGTCCAGAGAGCTTGTGGAGTCTCCTTCTCCGGAGTTACTGAAAAGCCATCTGCATGCAAACATGTTTGAGGTGATCCTGCTTGAGCTGATAGGAGCTCCAAAGATCCCTTCCAACCTTAACCATCTGTCATTCTACTTTCTGATGCCATCACACTGTGAGGCATTGCATAGATAATCTACCTACTTGCAAGGGTGTGCTAGCTAGGGTCCAATAGCGTGATTTGTTACGTAGCCTTTGCCCACGGAGTGGTTCCCGGCATACAGAAGACTACCAACTCACCTATGCCACATCTGTGAATTCATCAGATATTATGCGTTCCATCTTTTTCCAAGGGAAGGGCAGAAAAATCACCATGCCAGTAATTAAAGGCTAATATAAATGAATGAATCAAACAAACATATTCAAACAAACAGCAAAAACAAGAAAAACAGGGAGCATCAGACGCAAGGACAGGTAAAGTAGTCTCCAATTACTTAATCAATCTAGACAGAGCACACTGAATTAACTATTCTTCTGTCTGTCAAATGAAAATAATTCTCAGTGTGAATCCCATAAAGAGAAGTAAGTGAAAGATACTTGCCTTCCCAAATGTTTTCAAGATTAAAAGCAGTTATCATACCTGGACTTATGATAGTTGTCCCATGTCAAGGAACACAGAGGGAGGGCATCTGGGGATTTTTTAAGACTTCTCAAGGGATATTTAAGGGTTATTTAGGAATATGCAAGAATTCCTCTATGTGTTTATTGGAAGGAACAAGGCTAGGGAAAGCCTTCTACCCTCCCTAGGTAGATCGGCAAAACAGAGGGAAAAGGGGGATAAAAGTTTCCCAAATGGCCACCAACTGAAGTGTCATTGTTTCGAAGATGATGAATAGCCTCACAGTGACATTAGTCAGTTCCCTCAGCATCCTTGGATGCACCCTCACTTGTCCCATGGACCTGAGTATGTCACACTGGCTTAAATAATCTGTAATTAATTCCTCCTCCCCTGTGAATATTGCCTCATGCCTACAGCCTCTACAATCAGTCTAACCAGGAAGTGGTTAAGTGTCAAGTGTCTTCATAACCTGTGTTCACAAGGTCCCATACTACATTATGCAATAAACTCACATTTTTCTCAGTCTTTCATTTGCTACCAGTGTACTTATGAAGTCCTTTTTGACATTCAAATCCTTTACTAGTTTCAGCTCCATTTAAGCTTTAGTTCTTTGAGTTCTATTCTTACACTCTTAAGTAATGTATATATTTGTCTGAGTTACCTATCTGCATTAACATCTTCCATACTTACTTTTTGCACTCAAGCTTCTGCCATGTTTTCCTGACTCTGCACACTGAAATGTTCATAGGCTGTATTAGCCAGGTTTCCTAAGGCTGCTGCCTTCCATGGCAATATCCATGAGATCCTGAGAAGCAGTTTCCTGAACAGGATGAAATCATATGTCTTTTCCCATATAAAACAGCTCTCAACTTCTTACAATTTTATGGGATTCATACTGCAGATGTAAAGGAATTTGAATGCTTCACAACAGCTAATAGAAATAATATCTGAGTTAAATTAACAACACCTCTGACAGTGAGACCCCTATTGCAACCTATAAATCTTACAAATTTTAAAACAGCTGTCAATTTTCCTTCTTGCTTAAAATGCCTGCACTTGCATAAAATTTAACCAGATAAAATAATCTGTTTAGTGAAAATTATTCATAACGCATCTGACAAAAAATGAGCTTATTGCTAGAGGTAATACTACACTATTTTCTGAAAGTTTTAATGATGTAGATGTTCTTCAGATTCTTTAGAAACATAAAAGACATCATAAGAATGATTTTCAAACATTAAGGTGCTCAGAAGGACAGCTCCATCTCCAAAGCCAATCACATTAGTAAAAACACAAACAAACAATAAGATGAAGGTTCATCACTACAATTTTAATAAGAGGTCTGTGGAGGGCCAACATAATTTCCTTCAGCTTCAGCATTAGTTACTGAAATCAGCCGTTGTTTCAGTCTATGTTCAATTATTTCAGACATACTGTTTTTCTAGCATCAATGAACAAATCCATCAGAGGGATGTATTTTTCAGGTCCACAATTTTATAATTCACAAAGATACCAAATTCTGAAGTTACATGGTTCAAAAATCACAGAATTTGAATTGATACTGAGCAACAAGCTTTGTTGTTTTCAGTCTTGAGCAATGCAAGAACAGTGAAGTTTATCATAATTTTGGGGTTCCTTATGCATGAAAAAGAGTATGCACAGGTTCTTTAAGAGATTTAAGTAACCAAAAGACGAACTTAGATTTAGAAATTAATGACACCTGTCCTGTAATCAAAATTCCAAGACCAAAAAAAACCCCCAAATGATCCTTCTGTTTCAGTGAATAATTGGACTGTTTTAATACTGTCAGGATTAAGTGGCTTTGGCATTTATACCCATCAGCTTCATTAATCTGGATGTCTGCGATCCCTCTAAGAGCTCAATTCATAGAATCATAGAATCATTAGGTTTGAAGGGACCTCCAAAGATCATCTAGTCCAACTTTCCTGTACACGCAGGGTCACCTAGCGCACGTGGCACAGGACTGTGTCCAAGCAGGTTTTTAAGATCTCCAGAGAAGAAGATTCCACAACATCTCTTGGCAACCTGTTTCAGTGCCCTGTCACCCTCAATGTTAAGAAACTTTTCCTTAAGTTCCTGTGGAACTTTTGGTGCTTCAGTTTGCAGACATTTCCTCTTGTCCTATTGCTGGCCACCACCGAATAGAGGCCAGCCCCACCCTCTTCACTCACTCCATTGAGGTATTTATAGACACTGATCAGATCCCCTCTCAGCCTTCTTTTCTTCTGGCTGAACAGGCCCAGCTCTCTCAGCCAGTGCTCATAGGACAGATGTTCCAGGCCCCTGATCATCCTCATAGCCCTATGACAGCTTTGATTCTCTGGTAGGTAATGTTTTCTCTAGAGACAGGGATTCTAGGGATTCTAAGGATTCTAATTCTAGTACATAATGTTTTGAGAAGTGGAGTGTGGAAGAGAGCTTTGCACCCTCGTCTTTATGTAATGAGCTTCTAGACTGCTCACCAGAGACACTGAATTCAAATGGTCAAAGGAGAATCTAATCTTACTGCTCATCTCCTAAAACAGTGCCTTAAACTCTTCTGAGGAGCATGTATAATATTCAAAGATATCCAACACACTCTGAATAGAGAAAGTCTAGTGACCGAGCATAAACATATAAACATTTCTCTTTTGGAAATGCCAAAACTTCAGTTCTGGTTCCTCCTCCAAAATCTACAACTGCATTTAATTTTGAATGATCCTATTAGTTCCTACAGTATTATGATATTTAAGGAAATATACACATACACTTTTACACATCAAATACATCTCAAAATGTAAAGGGAAGTCAAACCAGGTTCTAAAATACAAAATTTTAAATTTCTGTCAGAGAAACCAAAATGATTAAAAGGAAGATCTGTATTCTTCTGCTGCCATTATTTTGTGATAAATCACAAAAAATAAGACAAGAAGCAGGAATAGATAAGAATAGCCATATGCCATAAATGAGCTAAAGCCATTTAATAAACAAATGACATCTACAGCTACAGAATCACAGAGAGTTCAGGTGCCTCAAGGGTAATGATAACTCAAAGGATTTCATTACTTTCTCCACATAGGAATGTTTCAATTGAAACTTATTTTACAGTTAGTTACCAGAGTGTCAAAGAACAACACAAATCATATTTGATACAGAGATACAGTAAAAGTTCAATTCTCTTTGTCTGCCCATGTAGCAGATCTGAGAAGGCAACTAACTCTGTCTTGTCTGCTATGTTAAACTCTAACTGGATTCAGAACAGGTGATCTTTCTTTTAGATGCAAAGTTCTGGCTCTATTTTCATTATTTTCCCAAGTATATATATATATATTTTTATGATTTTAACAGTCAAAAAAATCTTTCATATATGCACAGTTATTATATCCACGAAGTAGGACAATTAAGAGCTTTTTTTTTCCTTCCCTCAATTATTTGTGGAAACCTATCTGAGGATAGGTTTAAGGCCTGAGAATCCAACACAACAACTTAGAGGGTTTTTTTTTAAGTCGCACACGCAGATATAATATAAAAATCATATTGATTTTCTATCCTTTAATTTGTTAACATATTTATGTTCTGGCGGCTTCATTTTGTTCTAGTAGAGAGTGATATCGATATCCTGTTTTCTACCCATTCTTATCAACGTTTTACAAATGATATAGTAATTTTAGAACTGTGCAGCACTTTGCATACTCTTGGAAGAAAATCAAAAAATAATTGCTAAATATTTATGAAGAGGCGCTTAGTGCTTTCATTTGCTCATCCTGATTTAAAGTCTAGTGATAGTTCAAACCTATTGTCTGTAGTTTGATCCTGTGGAGCCTGTTCAGTTCAAAAATACACAGCAAGCTACATGTAAGTGTTAACCTCCAGCTATTCCAAAGCAGCTCAAGAGCTGGCATTGACTTTGTCTACACCTTTCCAGACCTACAATGATAGGTGAGAATTGATGAGACATAGTTCTGCAGGGACGGATAAAATAAGGAATTGTTTTAAGTGAATGCAAAAACACACCAGAAAGGATACTGTTTCAGCACAGAGGTTCCAACCTGAGTTTATTTCAATTAAATGACTAAATGGATGCTACCTGAGCAGAATCACGATTTTCCTATTATCATCCTTTCTTGTTGATTTTCAAGTTGATCTTTCCTACTTTGAAAAACATTTGGAGGTCTGTGTTGAAAACTTGAACATAATTGAAAAAAATACTCTCTGGTCACTCATAGGTCAGGACACATAGACAGATTATTTTTCTTCTGAACTATATGCGTGTATATTTTTCTGTCATTTAGAAGCATAGATAATTAGTACTGTCTTAAATGGTCACAGCAATTCATTGAATTTTGGAGAGAAAAGAGTCTGAGTGATAAAAAGAAAGTGTTTTAAGTGACTATGAATATATCTCTTGTAGTTTTACTCATATACTACTGCATATAAATACCTACTGTGTCCCTTAGAACAGTTCTGCTTTTGCTAAAACTCCTCCAAGAATCTCAAAGGAAGATTTGCTTACGAAAGTGAAAAATCAGTAGAAAATTTGGCCCTATAATTATTCTTATTTTTCCATCTTTCCATAAAGGGGTGGAAATAATTGACATAAATTATGGTAAGAGAAAACAGTTCTACAGAAGTTTTTATTCCTAGGATATTCTTAGCAACTTCATAAGAAATATTGTCTGTAGCATGGGAAGCTATCAGTGGAAAACAACCTCCAGGTGTTACTTGTTAAATGGCTTCGTACTTAAAAACCTACTGCATCAATGAAACATGCTAAGGAGAACTAGTGAAAGAAACTTTCAGGCATTTTTTTCTCTAAAATTAGTTCATTTTTATTACTGCTCTCAGAAAGTAATTGGATCTATCCATCAAAGCTTGACTCAAACAGTATGTGCTGTTCCTTAACAGCAGGTACTCTTCTTCCGCTTTGCATTTACCCAAATGCCATTTTAAATACATTTCATGTATACTGAATATATAGAATTCTCTACTAAGTTGGGGAAATTTTATTAGAGGGCAGACTATGCAATGCAGCTTATTCACTTGAATTGAAAAGCTTTTTATTATTATTATTATTTTTCTGGAAGCTCTTTTATATACTAGACCAACTTTAGAAAGGTCTCAAACTAGCAAATCCCCTCTGACATCCATAAGCACATAAAATCACTTATAAAATCTGAATAACAACTTCCTATCACTACCATAGGGTTAATTTTGTCCCAATAAACAAAAGAATCATAGAATCACAGAATCATAGAATGCTTAAGGTTGGAAGGGACCTCTAGAGGTCATCTAGTCCAAGCCCCCTGCACACGCAGGGTCACCTAGAGCACATGGCACAGGACTACATCCAAGCGGGTTTTGAAGATCTCCAGTGAAGGAGACTCCACAACCTCTCTTGGCTGCCTGTTCCAGTGCTATGTCATCTTCACTGTTAAGAAATTTTTCCTTAAGTTCCTGTGGAACTTTTGATGCTTCAGTTTCTGTCCGTTTCCTCTAGTTCTGTCAGTGGCCACCAGCGAACAGAGGCCAGCACCATCCTCCTCACTGCCTCCCTTGAGGTACTTATAGACACTGATCAGGTCTCCTCTCAGCCTTCTCTTCTCCAGGCTGAACAGGCCCAGCTCTATCAGTCTCTCCTTATACGGCAGATGTTCCAGGCCCCTGATCATCCTCGTAGCCCTGGACTGGACTCTCTCCAGCAGCTCCACATCCCTCTTGTACTGTGGAGCCCAGAACTGGACACAAT
>NW_010586807.1:113679-178858 GCF_000705375.1 Tinamus guttatus | reverse complement strand
CTCTCTTCAAAGAGATGATCTGTCTTCTGTTAAGCTGAAGGGGCTTTAGCTGTGAACAGAAGAGGCATTTTAATCTCCATGTGAGGAAGAACTTCTTTCCCGTGAGGGTGACAGAGCCCTGGCACAGGCTGCCCAGAGAGGCTGTGGAGTCTCCTTCTCTGGAGATCTTCAAACCCACCTGGATACCACCCTGTGCCATGTGCCCCTGCTGGAGCAGGGGGATTAGACTAGATGATCTGTAGAGTTCCCTTCCAGCCTCAAGCATTCTGTGTTTCTGTGATTATCTTCCTGCGGAGATATTTTCTACTGAGGGATCTGTATGAATTGCAAACAAAGTTGCAGGGTGATTACTGAAGTTAATAGCATGTATCACTACCCTTATCATTACATAAAGCAATCAAGAGCAGAGATAGTCAGGAAAGAAACAGGAATAATCAGTTTTGGAAGTTTATTTTCACTGAATCTTACGATATTTTGTTAATTATTTTCAATAAATCCAGACCATAGAAAAATGATAAATTGTATAATGTTCGTAAATATTTTATTAAATAAGATTCAAGACAGAATTCTTATGAAAAAAGTCTATGTCACTGAAGTGTTACTTTCTACATGCTGTTGATTATGTACAGAGTTTGATTGTAATATAAGCTGTTATTAATTTATACATATATTTTCTAGAAGAAGAGAGAACAAGAGGTGACGGTCAAGAAAGAAGACATGCAGGAAGGAAGGTAAAAGAAGAAAAAGGAATTAAATGGCTCATAAGGGAAAATTAAAATGGTAAAATAATGGAGAAATTCAATCAGGCTTCAGTTCCCAAGCAATCCAAAATATGCTTAGGCTAAATTTCTTACCAGTGTATGGGACACATGACAGCAAGATATATTTGAACTATTCTATCATTCTGTCTCAAGGAGATGCTTCATTCATGTTCATTCAAGATTGCTTTGTACAGCAAATGTCTTGATTAGAAAGGTAGTTGTAAGTATGCATCCTGTTTTGTGATAGAGTACCCAGTAAATAATTAAAATTGCTTGAAGAATACCAAATTCAAACAATTTTCTCTAGTAAAATATGTGGTGTCCCAGACATCTATCATAATTCCAAGTGTTGTGGTAATTTGAAACATGCTGAGTCATCATATGTGATTAAAAATTGGAATGGAAGATCTTGCTGCTAGATAGTTTAGGAACCTAAGATACCTATCAATTTTTTGACCATTGGAATGATGAATTTCCAAGATAAAATGGATTTTGAGAATTTTTTTTCCCCCTTCTTCAGGGTGATGATACCAAAAATAGCACTGGCAAATATTTACTACACAAAGCTGAAGCGAGTGAACATGGACACAAGTTACAGAAAGATGAAGGGACAGATAAAGAGACAGGAAAGAGACACAGAGGAAAAAAAGAACATTCTCTTCGGCCAGGAAAAGAGAGTCTTTTAAAAGAGAGAAGTCATAAACTGTTTGAAAATGAAGATGAAAAACATAAATCAAAGAGATCTAAAGAAGGATCTTCCCGTGGAGACAGGGAAAGACAACCAGCAGAAACAAATGAAAAAGTAAGAAGTGAAGAAAGTGAAAGAAAGAAGTATGATCTTGGGGTTAGTTCTCCTAAGATGTAAAAGTAATAACTTATAACTTACTGTAACAACTAATGTTTATCCATACATTATTAAGGTAAACAATCAAAATACTAGGATTGTAAGGTTTTTTAGTTTTTTTAATTGTTTTTAATTAAATTTCAGACTAATGTGGTAGATTAAAATGTCACAACTGTATTTTAGTATCATAACCCAGAGCTGATTCCACCCTTGATGTCTTAATTAGAAACTTGTCTATGTGTTAGAAACGTATTTTTGCTAAGTTCTTTGTGTCATGATATTGAATTTCTTACTTAGATTCTGAAGTGGAGATTAAGCTAGAAGTCCATACAGATGTTACCTTTCTGTAACTGAATTTAAAAGACTAAGAACAGTTTGCTTAAGGTTTATATTCCTTGGAAATTTACAGAAGTAGCTGCTCTGGAATATATGCATCTTTGTGGACGCTTCTCTTGCAGAATTCCATTTCTTTTTCTGGTGTTCATGGATAGGGAAAAGCAATTTTATCTTGAGCCAGCAACTGAGCACTTAGACAAACCTTTGTGTTCTATAATTGAATCAAATCATATCTTGTGAATTAAAAGTGCCTGAAGCTTGTTATCTGGCACTGGGACCATCTGGCGTGGAACGCTGCAGTCCATGGTGTTAAGATCTCCTTTGTTCTCTGATGCAGGACTAGTAGTATTAAGTGTGGACAAGCAATTTCTTAGGGGCTCGAGTATTTTCTGGCAGTTGTTACTTGTGTGTTACTAGTCTGACATGATTTTACAAAAAGAGACAGATTTCACTCTGGTTCTTGAGCATTATAAGGGTTAAATAGAGGAAAAGATACAAGATTATTTCTCTTTCCTCTGAGAAATGCAGTGTAGAAAGGGACATAGCCAATCTTCAGTCACAGGTATTTAATATTTTCAGGACTAGCTCATCTTACATGTTACATATCTGTTACTCGTGTTTACTTTCTTTGCCTACCATAGCTGTTTTGGTAGGAGATTATTCTAATGTTAATTAATAGATGGAATTTCCTCCCAGTATTTTTGATACAGGAATGTTGTGGCTTCTTTTACAGAGCAGGGAACACAGAAAACAGGAGAGGAGCCAACAGCAGGAAGGAGAGACAAGCCATCAGCACGTAAGGTAAGTTCATACATTTAAAGTAAACATATGTTGTACAACACCTGTTAATAAAGAAAACTCAGCACCAAATCACTTAGCAGAAATATTTGACCATCAGATTTGTCAGTCCCAAAACCTTATTTCGGCCTCAAGTTATCATTAATGTTGAATTATTTTGATCAGGTGCATGAGAAATCAGCCAGATTTTACTTCTACTGTTCTTTGTTTGTTTTGTCAGTTCCCTCAGCAGTATATATGAAGATTTTCTTGCTTATGAAGTCAGAACATTCTTTTCTTGAAGTCTTATTCTCTGCTTAAGAAATGAAATAAGTTGTTAGGGGGCAGAGCTGGCTTTTGGTTTTCTACCGTGCTCTCTGAGCCTGGTTGTACTGTCCTCATGAGTAAAACCCATGAAGGAAGAACCAGAATTAAAAGTCAGTCTATCATGTACAGCTTTGGAGCCCATTACACCAACCCAATCTCAGTCTTTGGCTGGCTGCAGATGTTAATAAAACTAGAAAATGCGTGGGATTAGTAGTTATTTTTTCTCATTTCTTCAGATTTGATGTGGCATGGATATTGTATTGACAATTTGTAATTCTCAGCTTATTAATCACTTTGCTGGTTGGTTGTCATTTTATATCATAAACAGACTTGTATAAGACAATAAATGTACTTGTAAAAATATTTCATTTGGGAACATTTCAACTCTTTCTTTCCTTTTCGAGAAAAAATAGGTCTTTATTTCCCCCTAAACACAATGCTTCCTTTGATTAAAAAATGTTATATTTTCTTCATAGGAGTGTAAAAGATAAAGGAAAAAACAACGGAAAAGAAAAAGAGGACAATAGACAAGTGGTAAAACTGTTTAGTTTTGCATATTATAATGTATTATTTATAAATTTGCTAAGCATGTAATAAACTCAACTTTATTTACTTTCAATATCATCTTCACTTAAAAAAAGAATTCTCAGTAAGTGTGAAGAGTCTAGACTTATACGTAGCAAATCATCTAAATGTGTTTGCAATATATCATTTATTTCTACAAACAGCTGTCAGGCAAATAAATTGTAGTGTAAGCTAAGTAAAATACACCTAATTATGTAATTCATATATGCTTCTTAAAGCCATAAGAAAGAGGAAGGTGTCTTTATATGTTCAAATGGACAGATGCAAACACACATTTTCAGCACATTTCAGTCTGTAGTACAAAGTGTATTGGCCTGTGTTGATCTGGGCCAGTTTGTGTAAATATAGCCCAACTTTACCATGAAGTGCTTTTGCATATTTTTACCTTATTTTGAACAATTTGTAACCATTTCCCAAAATCCAAATTATATTTTGAAATATTACAGGATTATGGGCCTGGTCTGGGAGAAAGTAGTCTGATCAACTGCTTACTGAAGATATCTTTTTCAGTGTTTTTTGCTATGTACATTATAGATCTCTCAAAAACATATAAAATCCTATTAAAACCTGGCTTTTTTTTTCCAAATCTGTTCTAGAATCTGTACATTTTGATGATTAGAGTTAGAAACCTGCTTCTAATTTCCAAGATGCCTTCATTAGTCTTGCTTCCGTGCTGCCTTTTAGCTCAAATAATCATTTAGTTTTTTTTTTCCTCCCCAATGAGCTTGCAGAGAGCATATATAGCTGCTTTTGACTTAGTTTCGTTGAGCTATTCAAGTCAGTTTCTTCATTTCTCTCCTCATTGTAACAGCTGACCCTTTGTTTCAGTTTCCTTTAATTTTTCTCAGACATATGTTGCCAGAATCAATTATAGTCTTGAATGTGAAGTGTCATCAGTGCCTTCTGTAGTGCATGGCATTAATACTTCTGTTTCTGGAAAAAAAGTAGCTTTTCAGTGTGTTCTTAGACTTGATTTGCCCAGCTCTTACCACTGTGCTGAACAGTCATCCTAGATCAACTCATATTCAGATTGTTCTTTCTCTATCCCCTAAAAATCTTGATCTTCTAAAAAGTAGAACAGTCTTATGTTCTTGTTATCACATTGTGAAAACTACTGTATACTGTTGGAATTGTAGGAACACAGCATTTTTTAATGTTTTTTTCTTTTCCAATAAAAATACTGTTGGACAGGCAATTGGTGTTCCCACAAAAAGTTCTATTTTGTGTTCTTATATTATTCTTTTATATAGATAATTGGCACTTGTTAATACATAATGTTTATCTACTTATATTCTAAACTATTTTTGCATATTTCTGAGAAATACAGTTGTTTAAATAGTAATAAATGCATGCATTTCAATATTTGGCAGATAAAGGTTTAATTTTGATGAGATTTTATAGTAGCTTAATCTGTTTTACTCTCTTAGGAAATAAAAGATACCCACAGCTATAATTCAGATACAGGGTTTGATAACTTTTCAACAAATTATGAAGATGATTTTGAAGTAAGTATAAGCAAAAAATTGTCTTTTTGAAATAATTTCCATTGTAGTCACTGAAATAAAAAAAAAAATCAGGTATCATCCTGTGTTTTTTAATGTGTTTTGATAATTGGCCTGGAATTTTGTCTAAAATGAAATGGCAAGGCACTAAATGTGCTTTCATTGCTACCCAAACTAATCACATTGTGATCTTTTTTTCAACCAAGACAGATTTCATCTCCACTTCTCCTAGGTACAGTGTTCCCAGCTTAGCTAGTCACTGTGCTATCCCTTGTGCTCAGTGGAGAGAAGCACTTTTAAGGCTTGCTTATATCATTTGTATTAGATTTTTACCTTAGCATGAGATGCATAGTCCAAACTATGCTCCAAGGAATTATAAAACATATCCCTAACCATGGTTGTGCAAACAGATGGTTTGGAATCTAGATAAATTTGTATCTGCAGTAAAAAGCCACCTTAACTCCAAACTAGCAGATAAATACTTTTATATGTCTGACATATGTATTCTACTGACCATCACCATTTCCTCTCTTTATACATATAAATCCTACTTTAGGATATTTTTTAATGGATTTTGGGGAGATAGTGAGTAAAAAAATTGTGGGATTGTCTTTTCTCGATTAAAATTATTAATTTTTTTCCCCTTTATATCAAATAGTTTTTTTTTTATTTTTTTTTTAAAAAAAGCTTTTCAGTCAGGGAAATGGTAACCATCTGTACAAGAATTTCATGGGAAATTAATTTTATAATATCTTGATAACATGTTGGAAAATAAAAGATACATAATTCATGTTTATTACTTATTAAAAGTCTTCTCCCCTTAAAGGATTATGAGGATGATTTTGATGGTGATGATGATGACGACGAAGGCAATAGCAGTGAAGAAATAATTGAAAAAGAAAAGCTAAGAGAGATTTCTGTTTCCCAAACATCAGAAATTGCAGAAATTCAAAAAGCAATTAATGCAGAAAATGATAGAATTTTTACTTCTCTGCCAAAGGAAATGAAAAATGAAGACAAACAACCAATCATGGGTATGTGACTAGGCACTGGCCTTTTCTATTAAATGTATGAGTAACTCCTAAAACTCAGGAGTAAACAGGCTACTTTTTCTAAAAGTCTCCCATAAGGCAAAGGTCTGGTATTCTGAATGAGTCACAACTTTAAGTTGTGAGTAAGTACTGTAACCTCCACATAGCTAAAGAATGATTCAGAGACATTAGTAATCATTTAAAAGGTGAAGTATAAAAATTTACAGATTAACATTTAATGTCTTATTTTGGGTAAGAGGAAGGTGGGGGATCTGGATTTTGAAAGATGGAGTGCTAAAACAGTTTGGGTTTTCCTGTGTTGCATGTTGGCCTTTTTCCTTGAAGTATGATTGAAGCCACAGCTTAGGTCAAGAAGGTGAAAAAAGTACAGACACTGTTTAAATTTGTAGTTCCATGTTAATTTTAAAATGTTATGTTACTTTTTTTTCCTTTTTTTTCCTGAAAAGTGACTATAAAATCGCTGTTTTATAGACACTTGGTCTGACTTCTGTGTGTGCCAGATCTATGAATTTAACTGCCTGCAGCTCTCTTGATTTGCGCAATCCACTCATGTGAATGACAGTACAGGATCACGCTGCAGTAGAATTTTATACAGCTTTTTGCTCTGCACTCCACACTCTAGTGTAGAGCACAGTTGTGGAAAAACAACAGAGTTTCTGCAAGTCTTTACAGAAACCATAGGATTCCTAATTGAGCCAGCAAGGTCCTTGGAGTTTAACTTGACTTGCAGCTTTCAGGTTGTTGTGCTGAACTGAAGAGGCTTTTTTTAGTCTTTGAAATGCACTATTATTAAAGTTTGTCTCCCAAGTAAGGACAGAAGAACTTTTAAGTGCTTTTGTTTGAGAATCAATATATTGTAAATGTACAATATATTGTAATATGGATTTTTTTCTTGCAGAAAATTTATTCATTTCTTGTTTTATTTTT
Organism: Tinamus guttatus; assembly: GCF_000705375.1. The sequence continues at coordinate 171,747 of NW_010586807.1, read as the reverse complement.
CTAATAGACAATACAGAATCAATACCAGAGTCCAATAAATGGTATCAATCTAATGGACAATACAGAATTCTAATATAAAAGCATTTTTTTTAATTATGAGTTAGAGCATTTATTTATTTATTGTAAATTACCCAACCATCTCTTTTAACAAAGTTGTTTTCATTTTGTTTAAAGTGGCTATTGACTGTTCTTATAATAATTTTTAGATTTTCAAAAGTAGAATTACCTAAGGAGGACAATCTTTCTCTGAGGAAGTAAAACACCATCAATTCTGACTGGGAAATAGCTCCTAAAGTCAGTTGGTTACAGCCTAGCCAGGGCGGAGTGTAAAATCAAGATGACATCGGATGTTGTAGTCAGCCCACAAAGTGTTGCTTTTAAAGCAACAATTTTCTGTTTTGCATATTCTTCCAAGGGTATTAGCTTCACTTCTGTTAATAAGTTTCTCCAGCAGCTGTAGTGACCAGTTCCTGCGCAGAGGTGTAGCGGGCACCATCAGCTCTTAGTCTGGGTGAATTTGCTCTGATTTAAAATTGCTTGTGGAGTGGTGTACTCCATCCAGGGTAACCAGAGACCTACTAATGGCAGAAGAAGAAAAGGGCTGACGGTTTTAAGGAGGAAGAAATTGGATCAAAGTCTTCTAACTAAAAATTGCAGAACTCATTCATATCTAACTCTCTGATATAGGAGCATAATAAGAGTAAAAGCTTGGCCACTGGAACAGGTTGCCAGGAGAAGTTGTAGAATCCCCTTCTCTGGAGATCTTCAAAACCCTCTTGGAACCCCCTGTTCCACATGCTCTAGGTAACCCTGCTTGGGCAGGGGGGTTGGACTCGATCATCTTATCTCTAAAGGTCCCTTCCAACCTTAATGATTCTATTAGTAAGTTAAGAAGCTTATTGTATGGGTCTTGTGCTACAAGTTATGTACCATGCAGGCTAGTAGCATTTAGTAGCCGTGTGGTAATGAATCTGTTGCTTCTTATACTTGCTGCTTTACTTTTTAATGCGGTATAAAGTGTGAATTACAACACAACTTTTTATAATATTACAGAAAGGCAATATCCTCCTGCCAGAAGCTCTTTTAGTGGAATATTCATGGACTTTGGAATGGCAAACCAGCGACAGATTAGCCAAAGCATGGTTAGTAAGCAAAAGTAAGTGTCTTTTAAGTCACATACACAAAAGAGCAATTCATCATGTAAGATACCTTCTCCTGAAATCTGAGATATGTGAAGTATATAAACTTGCAGCTTTTAAAATTTTATAGTAGAAATGTGTCTCTGTATCAGTTTATCTGTAACAGTTCATGACAGAGTAAGCTATGTGGTCATGTCTCTGTATGATTCTTCAATCACTGAATTAGATATTACCTTCTAGCAAGCCTTTTAGTTACACTTAGAGCTCTGCACAACTGTAATTTCTTGAAATAATCAAGGCTCTATACAGTACATACTGTTGCCAAAATGGAATATGCTATTTTGGGAATAGCACCAGTTGGTATAAAAACATGTTATTACTGATGTAAAATTGAGACATCTAGACAGCTTCATATTAAAGAATCGAATTGGTGCCTGTGTATAGTGGAATTTACCAGGAGCTGTAGATTAGGTAATTTATGTAAGTCTCAATATATATCTCCAATTTTCTGTTACATCAATTGGACACAAAGCAAGAATAGTAAATTTTACTGATAGGAGAAGATTCCATTGCTTTGTACATATGTTGGTGAATAGTCCTCGCATAGAGCTTTGATTGACTAGACTTTGTAATTCTTCTTGCCTCAGTTTAAATGCCTAAATTTTATGTGAGTTCATCTCTCTGGAAAGTGTAGGGAGGAAGAACATCAGGAAGGCATCTCTCTGAAGAACTGGCTTCTAAAATGCGTGCCACTCTGCTTATCACAGAGCCTTGGAAAACTAAAGGCCAGTCAAATGAGTCCAGCCATCAGATCTAGTTCAAATAACTTTCATGAAAATGTATATAGAGTGTATAGATAAGTAGCTATGTGTATAATTTTATATTCTGTCTATATAAATCTGTCAAAATATCTAGCCTTTTTTGTAGAAAAAGAAAGAGTTAGGGAAATTTAAGGCTGTAATAATATGTTGCTATGGATAGATAAACTGAAAGCATTCTGTAAATGAATAGTGACACTTTGGAATCAGCAGTATTGTTAATACTGAGGCTAATTAATTTAAGAATTTGTTGTAATGTCTCGGTAAGCTGGAAATTTTGCTCTTGTAGCTAGGAAGCAACTTCTGTGAGTTTGAATTAGATCTCTATGGATATGAACAGTGATCTCTTTCCCCAAATGATAGGTCCAGAAGACTTCAGCTACTGGTGTAGTAGACGCAAGCTACACTGAATGAAAATAAGTTCTCAGAGTAGATGTATACTATATATTTTTCCAGCCACATTTTTATTTTGTTTAAAACAAGATGGTCACATCGCACACTTTGAGATACCTGAAACTCTTTTTCTGTTAGCTGCCAAATCTTTCTGGAATGACAGAAAATAACTTACCTGCCTTACTTATTTATGGCTTCTAACTTTACCTCATTCCTTTTAATTTTTGCCAACCTCAACTCTTTCATCTTTTCTCACAAACAAAGCTACGTGAACAAGAAATTAATTTCATGTATATGCTTAAAATATGTTTTAACAGTACTGTTATTTTGTTTGTTTTCCTTTTGCATCTAAAGATGTATAAGCTAAAGGCAATTTATTACCGGTGAAGGTAGCTTAGCAGGTCGCTCAAAACCCATTTGAATAAATCTAACAGAAACAAGCCTGTTATAGTTTATCCTTGTAAAGTACAATGCACCCATAGTTAATGTAACTTGTATAATAAAATGACTTCAGGAGTATTAGCAATCATCGTAAGTGCAGGAAGAATGTAATGTTCATCTGTTATCTCGTGGGAGAGCTTTAGAGTAGTTTGGCAAGGTGTTCTCAGGCTTCTGAAGATTTGGGCTTGTCTATATAATGATCATATTTGAAATGGAAAAATTATATGGTTTATCTCTGTCACATTAAATGAGAACTCAGCACTATTATATATATTTCTACCAATATATATTTATCTATGATTTAATTTTGGTGCAGTTATAGTCTGTATGAGTCAATGTATTGTTAAATCTGTAGTACTGTGCAATATTAGGTAGTCTGTCTTTTAGAATACCATATACTTGGTGTTAACTACTTTGTGTACTTCTTTTTTCTAATACTTTTTACAGAAAACGAAGTTCAGAACTTCTCCAACTAATTGATCTGGACTTCTCAGTTAGTTTTACATTACTGGATTTGCCTCCTGTAAATGAATATGACATGTATATCAGGAATTTTGGTAGAATGAACACGAAACAGGTAGATAACCATTTCTAGTAACATTTAAATCTTGGAAATGCTAATTCTTGTTTTAGAAAATAATTTTCCTTACAAACCAAAGTTACCGAGACTAACAGGACAGTAAAGTAATAAATTAATTTTTCCTCTGTTACCCTTAATAACCATAAAGCAATATATCACATCCTTTTGGTCAGACAGACCATATTCCTCCTCCCTGAGTTACAGGAGAGCTGTTCTTGTGTTTCTTCCTAGTTTTGTAATGGGCTTTCTGCAACTTTGTGGCTCACTGTTGCAGAAATGCTGGGCTTAGCAACTGTGCACAATATAAGATTGTCTGTATTTTTGCAGTATGTTTAGCACTTCTGGACAAAATATAGTTAACTATAAATGCCCAAAATGGCTACACCTTTTGTGTCAATTTCTTTGGATGTGAATTCCCAAACAGAAGAGGTTGAGCTCTTCAATTAATTATTTAATATTTAATCCCTATTAAATTATGTTCTGTCATTCTTAGCTGCGTTACCCATATGTTATCTTTCTATTTTAGGCTTATGTTCAATATAACGAGGATAATATTGAGAGAGACATTCAGACTGAGGAAGTTGAGACACTGGAGAAATGGACACAGCATCCAGGGGAAAGTGCCATTGTGTCTGGAGGTGAAGAACAATTTAATCATAGTCATGTCTGCACATAGACTTTCTCTTTTGAACCCTCTTATTGTCAAGATTTGAAATAGGACAAGTTGTGCCAGTCACAACCTACTGGAGACACTCTGAATCCTCTGATTTGATCCCATCCCCTGATGGATGGGCAAGGAAAGAGTTCTGTGCTCTGCTGTTTCTCTTGGCGGGAGATAGGATTCCCCACAGATCTTGTTTTGAAGTATCATTATTACTGCTGAAGGAAAGTTAATTGTACTTAAAAATTACATTGTTCTTGCAGCCTTATTAGCTGCAACGTATATCTGCATTAACTTGATTCCTTTTTGAAGCCTCAAATTTGGTTTTGTTTTTTGTTTTTCCTAGGTCCTATAAACAGCCAGGAGATGTTGGTGAATAGTACTCAAACACCTAAAATTGATTCACAAAGACTAGCAAATTTTCTCCGGTCTGCCTGCCAGGTACACTTTTGTACTTAATATCCTATGGGAGTTGTATACCTAAGTATACAGAGTGGTAGATCATTTCCAGTACTTGTTCTGACTAATTTAAATAAATGACTTAAATAATACGCATTATCAGTGAGATTCATCTCTGCAAAAGAATGGAATTGAAGCTGTGCAAATTTTACAGCAGTGTTAAGCCCTGCTTGCAAAGATATAAAATTAGCAAGAGAGTTGATAAAATTTTATTGAATTCAGCCATGTGTTTTTGCAAGCTACAAGTAGCAAAACTGAAAGATAAAATGACCCTTTTATTTTTGTAAATATAATTATGTTTGAAAGGTGATCGCTGTTTTGCTAGAGGAGGATCGAGTTGCAACACAACCCAGGTGGAAACTAAGATCTCGACAAACCAGTCTGTCTATTAGTGACAGCTGTTTCCAGTTAAATACTAACCAGCCGTTCCTCCATGGTAAGGGGACTTTATTATACACCTTTTAGCATACAGTGTGAATTCTTCTTCCTTATGCAAAGTGCCAGGCTCTTTATTGTGGCTGAATTGCAAGCAGACATTTCAGGATTCGAAGGTAATGTAAAGCTTACTTCTTTTTATTCCTCTAGTCTTGCTGTGGCTCTGTGCAGATAGGTTTCACACAGGGTAGAGCAGAGCATCGTTGCATTGGAGTGATCGCCATGCTACAGGAATGTCCTGGGCCTGTTTTCTTGATCTGTTGATGAAGGCCCATCCCAAGGGGTAACATTTCATTTAGGCTCCTTTTGCTGGCAGTAGGCCCCAATGTACAAATAAAGCCAGTTTACTGCACTAGGAGAGAGAGCCTGATATATTTGAACTGTATCTTCCCCTTAGAAACAGTAAAAGTTCAAATGAAAAGAAAAGCAAAATTAAAATGTCTCTGATAGGTAAGAAGACCTATCACAACATGATAAAAATGATTTTTCTAGCTTGGACACGTATGATGAAGCAGAAGAATGTGTACGTTGATTCTGTAGCCTGGCCTGTGCTCTGTTTCCTGTTTGAGACTTAACTTATTTTTAGTAATATGTTTATATCAGATTAAACTCTTTGATTGGCTTGCTTATGCCCAGATCCCTGTTAACTTTCTGACTTTGTTCCTTTTTGCTTCCTACATCCTTTCATTTTTTTGTACTCCTTGTCCAGTCCCTCCTCTTTTCCGATATAGCATCAAAAGCAATCCACTGTTAATAGATAATTTCTTCATAGTTACCTGTTAGCTTCTTTTATTCTTGCTGTAGCAGCTTATTAGTCTTTTTCAACTATAGTGAACTTTCCTTTTTTCTTCATTTTTTCCTTTTTTTTTTTTCCTTTATTATGTGTGATTTAGACCGAAAAATATCCTGTCTGTACGTGTCTCAAGTTCAGAGGCAGATGCTACTTTCTGCTCATGGATTACCTGAGGGGGCAGGTGTTGCCTTACTGGACAGAAAGAGCATCATATGTGTCTGGAATGTCTGGCAGCCGTCCAGTCCTCAGAAAGTTTTAATATGTGACTCGGAGGTATGGTTTAATAACATTGTGTTATTGCCTATTGAATAAATGACTTTATTATGTATATTTTGTTTTTCTGTCTTGCAGCAAATGGTGTTGAGTTACCCCTTTCGGCTTTGCAGCAGTAGTTATAATCAACACAGCAATTCTTTCAGAAAGAGAGGGGGTATCTACTGGAAATTTTCTGCCCTACCTCCATTTTACATAAGTTGTCCTTCTGTAGCCAAATTCTGTAATCAAGTTTTTCTGATTTTGTATCACAAGGAAGAATTAACATATTTCAAGTTACCATTTTATTTCTTAATTTTAATGGTGTCAATTTTTCCTGGCTTAACAGGTGCTAAGTTGTTGCCTTAGTCCCAGTAAAACAACCCTAGTGTTTGCTGGAACAGCAGATGGTTCGTTGCTGATGTGGGATCTTCGAGAAGACTCACGAATGCACCCACACATGACGTTCAGTGGAACTGAATGGACATTTAGACTTCCAACATTTTCCACTGGTCAGTACCTGCACATTTTAATTTGTTGTCTCATAGGCAATACAATTGTCCACTACATATTCTGTTAAGAGATTTGTTTCTCAACAGTCTAGTTTAGCCTCATCAGAAATTATATTTATTCTAGTAGAAGTTGCCTATCAGTAATGACCACAAAGGAATACGGGTCAATGTAAAATATACACCAAGCAGTGAGAATGGAGATGCAGTGAGAATAGATCAGATGCAGACTGTAAGGAGCATTTTAATAATAAAAATTCAGCCATAACCTCATCTGCAGTCATTAGTGTAATCAATTTCAGTCATGTTACCTGTCTTAATATAATTTGCATTTCTTTTTGATCTACATCTAACCCAGTTATTAAGATGGAGGAATTTCAAAAGACAGAGAGAATTTAAGACCATAAAACTCACAGCCATTTAGAGGATGGATTCAGTTTGCAAATTGTGCCCCCTAAACCTAGGGTTGTGCATGTATTTGAGATACATATCTAAGCACGTACCTATATAAGCTCTGTTAGAGTCAGTGGAATGCAGCTCTGTGAGAACTGGGGACCTGTTCAACTCCCTAATGTAGATATCTGTAGATGATCACTTGAACTGATTGTATTGATTAGGTTTAGTTCACTGTAAAGATCAGGGAAAACTAGCTCATGCAGAGGCATCTGCTTGTGCTAATCTTCATCTTGAATGTCATCCTTACCCACTTCTGAAAATCCAGCCTATGTAACTTTATCACTTATGGATTCTATCCAGATATCTAAAATTGTGTTCATTTATTGCTCATTAATACATCAATTTTTATTGTAGCGGTGTAAAATCTTAGGAATTTCTTGCATATTTCTGAGTATCTTTTTATGATATTGTCAGTACAGAGTATATGAATACTTCTGGGGATTCCAGAACCCAGAAGCAAGTAGCAGATAAGTTAGTAGTAGTGTGTAGTGTGACAATTAAGGTGGAATATGAAATCCAAGTATCAGGTGGTTCAAATAGTACAGTAAGTGAAATTCTGACTTCCATCGATTTACTTGTAGTCTTTTGTTGAAGGAATTTTGAAGCTGTGTCTGAGCTTCGGGGCCCACGAGCTGCTTGGTTCGGTATCTCTAGAAATGTCTCTCATGTTGGAAGCAAGATCCGGATATGTGCTTTCATCTAGCTTGCCACAGGAGCAAGACCTCTGGCATTAGGACCATTTGGGAGTCACAGAATGTTCCTTCCAGGTTCCTAATGGGACAAGAAGTAGAACAGCAAAAAGTGTGGTAGTCGCTCCATAGTACTTCCTAGTTTAGAGATGGACTATATTAGTTTTGCATAAATATTGAGAGAAAATTTACTTTTCAAAAGTGCTTTTTAGTTGAACTACTTTTCACCTTTTTACATTTTATTGACATCGTTTCTTCTTCTTTTCTATACTTCTGATGACGTAGTATACGATCAAAATAATGTAGACTTTTGTAAACTTCTGTAATCTGTGGGTGACAAATTTCAGAAGTTACTGAAGTTCATCTAAAAGACAGATTAATACAAACTATTTGATTCTGCAGTTGGCTTGGTGTATCAAGCTTGGTGTATCAGTTGGGTTAGTGTATCATCAGTTTTATGAATCTGATGGAAGTCAATGTGTCTTTTTGCCTATTACCAAGGCAAAAACAAACGGTGAAACATTGATCTACCTAACGTTTTTTGTTGTTGTTCATTTAGGAAACATTTTGCACTATTGTATTTGAGACTTTTACAAAATGCATCTTCATGATGTTCATTATTTGTCATTCTTTCTTTGTAATCATCGTACTTCTAGGTTTCCATCGTACTTTAGGTTTATACCTAAAAATGATTAGGGTTTTGTTGTTGAAAATAATACAGCGCTTATCTTTAATTATCGTTAATTGCAGATGGAGTTCTAAACTCAGTAAACCACTCCTCTCCTATACTAGCAGTGGAACCTGTCTCAACCTCTCTCTACGCTGAGCAGAATTACAGGCTCTCAAGCCTTTCTTATCAGGAGGGTACGTAAACTGTTCTTTAAATGATCAGTAAATCTGATTCATTCTTTAGACATCTAGTAAAGGATATATCCTAGCCATATTCCAATTCATAATTACCTTCTGCCTTTTTACATTCTCTGTAGAAAATACAAATGATTAAATGCAACATCCATGTTGATTTTTCTGGTTTCATTATTGTCATGTTCATTCAGTGTGGTTTTGCCCCAGATGTGGGTATGTGCTTTTTGTAATTTTTTAACACCACTTCTTTTTAGTCTGTGGTTAAAAGAAGTTTTGGGGTTATAACTTATTTTGAGATGGTCTCAGTGCTTCTACAATATCCCCCCGAAAGCTCTCAGTGGACTGGTAACACAAATAATACATGACTGTACTTTGCAGTTGTTCCTGCACTAGTTGTTACATTTTTTTATGACCAACTTTTGCAAAGCAACTTTAATCCTCATTCCTCAAAATTCTCAGGTAGCATGGTATATTAATCCTATTTTCAGATTTTCACCTTAAAATCCCTAACAGGCCGAGGAATTGTGCTGCACAATGCAGATTTTACAAGTTTTAATCTAGTTGCACTATACTGTTCCCAATTGCATGCAGAATCCAAATATTTTAAAAGACGCAGAAAGAGATGCTTTGGTAAGGCAAGCAGAATATATTAGTTTCATGCCTTTTTCTTCATGGGCAGAGTTAGTCCTTTTTTTTTTTTTTTTTTTTGCTACTGAGGGGAACACAAAAGCTTCACAGAATGTATTAGTCTGGAAAAGGTTTAAAATGGTTTGAGGATTTAAAGGAATATCTTTTAAGATGAAGGTAGTGTATAAATATAAATTGCTACCTTCTTCCTGCAGAAATGTCAGGCTGTCCATGCCAGATAGCTTCAATGGATGAAAATGGAATCCTCAATATGTGGGTGAGTTTTATTTATATATATATATATATATATATATATATATATGTGAAAAAGGAGAGAGCATCATGTGTTGTAACGATAATACACTTTTTCGAATATAGCAACACACTTCTTTTTTTTGAGGGGGATGAGAATTGCCTTCCTGAAAAGTACAGCAACACTACTGGAATTCTGGTCAAAATCCTTAACCTCTCTCCCTAATGCCAAGACGTTAAATTGTTAAACAGGTGCATGAATTCACATAGACATGGGATCAGCAGGATCAGCAGTTCTGCTTCATAGGGGTATGTTCACATGTGTCTAGTAATTGGATAATGAATCTAGATCCTTTTCTTCTACCTACTCTATTTTATTTGAATCACAGTCGTATCAGAGACTGTGCTGAATGTGTGTGGGAAGTCTCATTTATAATTAATATCAAATAAATGTTCAAGAGGTGAAATGTAGAAATCTATGGATAAAATTACTCTTTCTAAAACATACTGAGTAAGTAAGCTCCAGGTCTGTTGATCTTTTGGTTTCACTGAAATGTTTTCTTTGTACCAGAGGTTTTCAGTCTTTCTCTCATACAGCTTTGTCTCATATAGTGATCCAGTTGTGTCTGTCTAAGTTGATCTTGTTTGAGATAGTTCCTGAAAACTCTAAGTAACTTCAGTAGCAACTGATTCAGGCCCAGTGACCTGTCCCTCCCAGTTCTTGAAAGCGCAGTGAAAAGCACAGGATTTCTTTTTTTCTTCAACTGATGTCTGCTACTGATTAAGCATAGGAGGCAATTTCTCATTTTCTGCCTTACAACACAGCAGAGAATATCCACAGATATTTGAAACTATGTTAGCATTGCATGTGGTTGAAAAGGATGGAGAATATACCTGTAATCATTGGAATGTTAGACTTATCTATCTAAACATTTATTCAGAGTTATTTCATATGTTCTTAAAATATTTGTTTTTGGTAAATATTTGGTAAACCAAAAAAAAAAAAGGAAAAAATTGGTAAGTATTTGTTGTGTATTAATGTTGAATATTGACTTTTCAGGTTGTTGTTGAATTGCAAAAAGTTGATTTAGCTGGTTCACAGACCGATTTAGGTAAGTATTGAACATGAGATAGAATTACGTGCACGAGTTCTGTGATCATGAAGTTACTCAGAAAGAAGGGTCGTCAATGACAAGTAGTTCAGATAAAGGCATAATTATTGACATAAAGACTATTTCTGAATAGGACACGTTTTGCATTATAGGTCAGGCATCATGTGTCAAGTCTTCACTAGTTTCTGAATTTCACCTGCTAATCCCATATTGGCAGTTGCCGCCACAGGCAGTCACATTTCTTAGAATGTTAAAGCAACTTTCTGTACTGCAGACAACTTTTTCAAGGATTATGAGGTTCTTAAGTTCTTGAGTCCTTCTGTTCTTTCTTTAACTTTAAGCAAAGATTTTATAACACTTTCATCTCCATTTCGATAATTATTGTGTCAGGTCTCTTTTGGGGAAGTTATTTAATTTGCTGTGAGATGAAAGATTCCATAAAAGCCTAAGCAAAGTCCATTCATTTTAAGTTATCTGAATTAAAAAATATATATATATTTCATGTTCTTTGAACAAATTTAGACGACATATTTTATTAAAAGAGAAAGGCAGTAATGAAAATGCTCATGTGTTTTAAAATACATATACAAACACTGAAGTGATGTTTTGTGTTGAATAGTAAAAGTTTTGGTCAATTTTGTCACTTATAAAATCGTATGCATTGTGTGGCTATATAAAGCTGCTACAACTGGGTATTTATTTCTGTGCAGAGGTACATTTCAAAACAATATGTTGGATACAATTGTACTGTTGCCAGCATTCATCTTTGCTTCTAAGGTTTTAAGGATTGGAATTACTTATGTTATTATTTACTTAACACACTTTTAAAATATAAAATAAAATTAAAAAATACATATTTATATTTTTATATATGTATAAATAGATAATTGAGTTCATATTCTGTAGGCTTTACTTTTAAACAGAATCTTATCTTTTTTCTTTGATGACTGTCACAAGATCACATGTTTTTAGATTTGATTTTTGAAGTAAATTATTCTAAACTATGCAAGATCTTTACATATAAACTATTATCTTTAAGAAACAATCTAAACATAAAGTTTCATTTTTTTTCTTAGTTTATGAACTGTCATAAACCTATCTGTCTATATGTAGATAGTTTATGATTAGCTTTATGGGTTCTTGGGGGTTTTTTTGGTACTACAAAGTGTTTAAATCAGCTGTAGTTAGATCTTTTTTTATTTAAAAATATTTTTTGTAATTTTAGGTTTAATTCCTGGAGGGAAAGTGAAGTTAGTGCATAGTTCTACTACAGAATTGAATAAGAGGTAAGAAAATCATGGCTTTTAGCTTTTACATGTGTATCTCTCAAAGCTATTTTTTCTGTGTCTTGTTAAGCTACTGTTATGGGAGATATAACATTATATTAAAAAGTTTCTAATGTTTTAATGCATGTTTTTTTCTAGAGATGTTCATAGACATTTTTGAACAAGAGCTTCTGTAATATACAACTTCAGGAGGCAAGTTCCTATATATTTAGATCATCTTCTACTTATGTATTTTTCTGTTTTTCCCAGCGTTTTCCCAAAGGATATATGCCAGAGAATGCCACAAACACTGTCAATTAAGTTTCTTTCTTCTAATCCTAATCATTTCATTGTTGGAACAAACATCGTGAGTAATATTTGAAATTAATTTCACGGTTTATTTTCTGGTTTTGAAGGCTGTCACATTTACTTGAATTTTTAGCAGTACACTGTATATAAAATTTGTAACTTGAGGCTGTTATTAAAATTTAATTTGTTTGCTATTAAGGAATTTTTCAAGGCAGCAGCTGTGCAAATTGTTTGACTTTTTTACTGTAATAGTGCATAATGGTTTCTTTTGTTGCTTTCTTCATATTATTCACAGGGCCTGGTAGGCCATGGTACAAGACACAATTTAAAAGTTCCTCCAAAGCTCTTCAGACCCCAACAGAGTGGGCTAAGATCAGTAAGCGTCAATGCAATAGATTTCTCCCCTTTTGGAAAGCCACTCTTTCTGGTATGAAAGCATTTTAAAAAAGCTTTAAATTAAACTTCTCATTAAATTAATTACTTACTGAGAAAAGATTTGCAATGTAAAATATTTAGCTGCATGTGATAAGTGGTTTATTTTACTAATTCAGATCTGTCAGGCAGGTTGACAAACAAATATTGTGTCCTGGTATCTGAACTTTGCTTGGAAAGAAGGTGCCTTTGGCTCCTAGAAATGCATGGCCACCTTGCTTTAGCCAGTACTTTTATAACTTATTCTTTGTTTTTACTGAAATTACTGAAATTTACTGAAACGACCTGACAGAGTCTGCCTGGTCAGCAGCGTATCCATCCTGTGCGTGCTCAGGTGTGTTCAGGTTTGGCCAAGCACATTTAAATCAGAACTGGATAGACTGAAATACAGACATATGTCACTTGAATCATGCAATTTGTTTTATTTGTATGCCTGGTGTTTGCAAGAATAGGTTTGTCTTCTTTGTCCTGCTTGGTTTGTTTCTTTCCCAGGCAATATTTTATTTTTGATTGTGGTATCTCCAGGTTGGCTGTTCTGATGGAAGTATCAGATTGCACCAAATGACATCAGAGTATCCCCTCATGCAGTGGAATGACAGCACAAATGGGCAGCCAGTTATTGCCCTGCAGTGGGCTTTAACCAGACCTGCTGTGTTCTTTGTCCTGGATGCTTCATCTAATATTTATATTTGGGACCTTCTGGAAAATGATTTGTTGCCTGTGGCGAAGCAGGCTATTCCATCAGATAAGTAAGTACACTAGACTTTTTATTTTTTCTTCAATAAAATTTTGATATTATCTGTCTTTTGAGCAGGGTTTGTGGGGTTTTGCTCAATTTCAAACTTCCATAGGAATTGCTTTTCTAAGTATATGTGTTTTTTGTGTTGTGTTTTGTTTGTTTTTTAAACTGCTTCAGCTGTGGAAAGAGACCTTATAGCAAGTTGAATATTTTTTACAGTTTTTACCTATTACTTTACATGATATAGTCCAATATAGTGTTATTAAAATCAGATACAGTGTTATAGTGGGACAGCAGCTGTAAATACAGAAAATAGCTTTGTTCCCACTAAAGTCAGTGGACTCTTCAAGTTAAAAAGTAGCTTTGCTGAGCCAGGCTCAATCTTTAAAACAGTCAAGATCGGAACACTTGGAGATTATTTTTCAATGGTTATATATAATATATTTACCAATGTAAAGCAGTATATTGTGTTTATTGTCACAAATAAAACAAGGATGTTTTTGATTATTTGTGTTCACCAAGACTAGTGTCGGGGTGGTCTCACGATACCAGTTCACCTTCACAAGCTTGAAACAATTGTAAAGTAATGATGCAAGCAGTGATGGTTATGGAAGCTGTGAAACAGTGGAAGAATTTTCTGTCTAAGTGTACTTGCATTAAGTAGTTGCAACTGGTCATCTTCTGAAAAGCTAACTAACATGCTAGAACTTGAAATAGGGATGAAGTTTACAATATGGCAATAAGTAGAAGAAAGGAGTCAGTTAATTATAAGTGATCTGTTAAATGTTTGAAGGGAAAGAAAAACAACAAAAAATTTCTATTCATTTTACCTTGATTAAAAAACAACCCTCTTTTGATTTCAGTGTTGTGACTATGGCTGTACTGGGAGAACCAGAAAAAACAACTGGTCTGCTAGGAATTGCACTGGCCAAAGAGTCTGGACTGATAGACATTCAATATGTAAAGAAGAAGTGGGCATTACCTCAGCCTGGGGAATCTGAAAAGCTACATCTGCTGCTATTGCAGTCCTTTTAGAAACAGAACGCTTGTCTGAGCATACAGACTAATGCAAAATATTTAGATGATTCTGACTGTAATTAAAAGTTTTGTAATATAGTTTTGTATTTGTATATAGCTTGCATATATTTTAGAAATATTGATACAGTATTTCAGCTGAGAAGATTTATTTTTGATTATTAAAATGACAGAACCTTATTTAGCAATACTGTGCTCAAATACGCTGAACTGTATTTCATTATTGAAAGGGTTCTAGATGTTTATATTTAAGAAAAAACACTGAAAATGCATTCCAATAAATGTCAATGCTGTTTCTCATTATTGCACTCTGAAGTAAATGACAACAGTCATTTGCCTGGTCAGCATAAACTTGTGCTTCTGTATAAGCAACCTGAGTGTTCTTTGGGCCTGTAGCACACTAATGCTTGAGGAAAGCTTTATTATATCTTCATATAGCAATATGTAGATATGTCGAAGTACAAATTTCCATACATGGTAACCTCTGACTTGGACCCTGGAGCTTTGCAAAAGGAGTACTTAAGTACCTTGAGTTCTCCTGGTATGCAGGCTGTATGGCTCAAACAGTGTAAACATGCAAGAAACATTTACTGAACATCTAAGTCTTCTTGATGAGGTTTTCTGGTGTAAAAACAAAATACTGACCTATTTATTACTGAAAATCTTCACTACAAGGATAGTGGAAATGAAGAGGATAGTTGCCTTTATTATTCTGATTTCTGTACTCTATTGGTAAGCTTTTGAGACCAGTCCATGTGTAGAATATGTCTTGTATTTTTCCAGTCTAAAACAATTTCTTATTTTAAAGATAATGAAGAAAGCTGTGATTAAATAGTGCGTGGACTCATAAAATAAGGACAACTGGAAGACACTCTGTTTAGAATTCAGTGCATAAGTATTGAAGCTGTGCACATTCTCCTTGTTAAATAGAACTTACAAAATATTTGTAAGTTAAGTAAGTTCTACTTAATTTATTGCAGCGGTTTCTAAGCAAGTTTTTACTTTAATTGAGTAAACTCAAAGTGGCCACATGATGGTGCCAAGTCACAACAGTAAAAAACGAGAGCCTGCTCTGAACAGCCTGCACTGCTTGGAGGACAAGCTGCATGTGCTCAGTTACACATTCCTCCTCTCTCAAAAGAGCAGCTGCCCTCCAGGCAGCCTGGTAAAGTATTGGAGTGCTGTATATTTTAGAGAACATTTTCACTATCCTAGTTTCCTGCTCATCCATACATTTTTCTCACCTCCATAACTAACTAAAAATCACTCTCCTCATTTTCAATAGTTGGTTTATGTAATAATAGCAACCTATTCCTCGTGCATGGGAGTCTGAGCAGTGGTGGCTTTGCTTGCTTCTTGTTAAATATTCATATTGAAGCATATAACCTGAACTGGGGCACAGTGAAAACTATAATGTTGCAGTTTCAGGTTAGATGCTTCCAGATGGACAAGTCTGTTTTCTGCACAGCTGCAATAGGTGGGAAGATCACTGACTCTAAAAGTTAAATTAGGCTAAATTAAGCTAAGTAGCTTTATTCATGCAAACACACGGCAGGTGCTTCTTGTATTAAGGTAAGAAAGCAAAAGCCAAACAAACATGTGAATGCACACACAAACACACACCCAGGGCACTTCCCCTGTCTCTGCAAATCTGAGGTCAAAATTAAACCCTGAAACAATACCTCATCTTGTGAAAGAAAGCTCTGATTTGTTATTGTTTCACTGTTTTCAGAATTTACTGTCCTGATTTTTTTCTACCATGGAGTTTTCTATACGTGCAAAGTGCAAACAAGCATTTATGTGGCCTGTGCTGTGTGCAGTGCTTTTTGTTCTGTTTCTGCATGCAAAAAAAAAAAATGTAGTGGTTACCTTCATACAGAATTAACTGTCCCTGCTTCTGAACTGCTGTGAATAGGCATGCTTGAATTCAGAGAGCAATGTTTTAGGCCAGTTGTGTTTGCACTGCTGGGAGAGGGAGAGCTGCACGGTCCCTGTGCCGCTTGCCTGAAGAACCAGTTTTCTTCCCTGGATTTGGAGCTCACGTGGTACAAATGTATCCTCTGCAAACAAATGCTATTATGAGAATATGAAGAAAAAGGTTGTACTATTTTTGAAAACATCCTGTCTCACTACATAGATATAAACCCTTTCAGTGTCACTTTGTGTTGGTGTAGCAATTGGGCGTGGGTATATAGCATATTTTTTGATTGCATATAATCAGAAAAGTGGAAGGGGCGGTATGCTCTAACACAAGGAAGGTGTATAAAGACTTAACAAACTGTGTCAAAGCAAAGACTGTCTTCCGTTAGCTTATTCTAGTGAATATCAAGTTAATATTATTAACATACCTTGTTTTTTTATTAACATCCATTTTTTTTACTCCAATGCTTCAGAAGAAAGCAATATTATGATTACTAATGGAGGATTGTGTATGAAAGAATAATATTCCTTCTCCCTCTTAGTTCCAAAATGTTTTCATTTTTACTCACAGCTCTGATATGTGTATATATATGCAGAGACACTCTACTTAAAGATCTTCCCATAGAATGTAAATCCTACTTTAATGAAACATTTATATATATATATATTTATTTCAATCTTTGAATAATTGAAAAATATTGTGTTCTTAAACATATGATCATTCACTAAATGAATAGTAAGTTAACTGAAGAACGAAGTTCTTAAATATCTGATTTCTTACAACTGCTTAGAAATCTTTTTATTAATCCATCAGTCTTTCAGTGGCAACAGGAATAGGTATGGCCTGTTTTTTTATACCAGAATATTTCATTTTAATTGTATTGAAGGTGACTGTCTTGCCCAGTACAGTTTTGTCTTTATTAATGATATATTAATATATATATATTAATTATATCATGGGTTAAGATCTTCTGAAATTTCCAGTAACATGTAGATTCTATAACAATTGGGGAATATGCTGTCAGTATATTTTTAACTCTCAGAACATGTTTTAATTGAATTGTAAAAAGTTTTCCTTTAAAAGGCAGACATTTTCATGAGGAGATTATAGAGGACATTTAGGCTTATGTTATCTGTAAAAACTGGCTGAAACAAAGCAAAGAAGTACTAAAGGTTACTGAGTTTTGTAAAAAGCTGAGAGAAAAGCTTTTGGCTTTGGAATAGGCCTATCAGCAATTTTCACTTAATGGGGAAATAGCCAGAATTTGGCTCTCAGGGACAGGTGCAGTGACGTATACCAGGGAAAGGCATGAGGATACTGGGATAGGGGAACAGTTAATGAACACCATTTTTATTGCTACCTTCATTTCTAATCAGGCTTATCAAAATTGTATTTATAGACAAGTGCTTCTTTGTCCTTGTTTTTTGGGCCTAGTAGATCATGCTAGTGAAGAAGGCAATTCTACCTGTAGCTCAAGCTGAAAAGATCAGCCAGCTTCACTTGTGCCAATAGTTCTACAGATTTCTGTTCCAGTACTGATTACCTTTTTTTTCAAAAGCTTAGCCTGAAGGAACAGTGTTTATACATAATGTTAGTGATGGAAATAGTCAAATACTTCTATGTAAATCAGCCATCGTCATCAGGAACTTGTTTTTGCAAATGCAATCATGCAAAGAACTACTTGGTTATGTCTGGGAGAGGTTGCTTCCTCCCAGTATTTTCCCCAGGCTTTCCCTAGCCACACTGTGATTCATTCGGCCTCTCTTTTGTATGTTCTGCAGCCAGTTGTAAAAAGCACACTATACTAGTGAGGAAAAGATGTCCATTAATACAATCACCTGAGATCTTGGACTACTAAAAGTATTTTACGAGCTGGCACTTAAAATTGAAGATTTTTACCTGCACAAGAGGTGCTGCATTGGCAATAGAAATGCAGACTTCCCCTGTTATGACTGAGAATATGCAACCAATCCATAATGATTTTTTTTTTTTTTTGACTGAGCTAAAGCCAATTGAAATGAGGAAAATCTTGCCAGGTGTATCTCATGAGCCTCCTATAGAGGCTGTGAAAGTAAATTTCTACCTGTGATTTTTTATTTTTCATCTACGCATAGACATACTCATACATGTCTGTGTGCGTAAGCATGGACCAGCTCTCCCCTAGACACATACTTCTTAATCTCGTCTCCTTTCAGAAACGATTTTGTTTTCTCTTTGGACAGCATTAGCATTTCTTTGATGCCAGCAACTGTAATACTTTAGCAAGGTAGAAACACTCAATTGTTTTAAATAATTTAAGGTAATCTTAAGTCAAAAGAAGTCTGAGTGTTGAGGGAAATGATTTATAAATCTGCTAAAATGCTAAAAAAACTTAGACAAGTGTTAGTCACTAGTGTTAGTGTTAGTAAATGTCAACTTAGTCATGAGGAAATCTAGTGGTCTAAAAGATGCGTTCAGCTTCTGGTATGCACCACACAGACAAGTGTGGGACGCGGGACGCAGCCCTTGGAGGAGGAGTTTGCTCTAGGTTGCTCCTCAAGCATTTAGGAATCCTGGGCCAGAGTCACAACACTGTGGGGTGCTGTAGCCTCCCAATGGCCCCACGAATGCTGAGCCAACCTCGTCAGTAAAATAGAAGTGACACCACAGGCTCACACCGTAAGCATCCAGATGCTGTGCAGCTTGGCACTGGGTTATTTGTTGACCGTGAATAGTGCTATGGGTTGACCACCCTGTTGACCCTACTGTTGACCATACTGCTACTGGCTGAGGCACAGGGCCTGCTTGTACCCATGGTCCGGCCCCGTTTGATTGGATAACGAACGAAGCCCAGGAAGGATAAAAGCAAACAAGCCACATAGCCCTGGTGTGGGCTCGGAATCACCATCAGCCGGCCTAAGGACCCAACAACCCACCCAAGAGCAGGGACGCCCCGACGCCAACTGCCAGTGAGAACCTCATTCATCCTGGTGCAGCTCAAGTGTGCTGAGAATAATCCAGGGAAATCCATCCTGGCCTATAAGGACAGGGAAAGGGTGAGAGCGGTCTGTCTGTCAGTGTCTGTCATCTGTGTAAAACTGTTTACCTGTAAAAAATTATTGCGTTTGACAAATGATGATCTCTCGAGTTCAGAGTAACTAACCCTAGAATCTGTAAGAATCCCATACTTCTGGTGTATTGGATGTGGTGGCGCCTTGCAACTTCCATCTCTTGAAATTTCCCGTGTTATAAGGAACACCAGCTCTCTGCCCAGTGGCTTTCCATTTGTAAGCAGAAATTTTTCTCAAAATTTTCTATATTAATCTCGGTGGCTGAGTTAGATGGGTCTTAGGCAGGCATGAGGATATCAAACCAGAGGGAAGCCTACAGACCCTACCTCTGTGACATCTGCAACATTGTTGGGCATGATTTTGAGCTCAGAGACATCAGTACTTTTGTCTTCATGTTAGTTATTAGACATAATGTCCAATTTAGATGCCAATAAAAACACTAACCCTTGTACATAATCAGTGACATTACATTTTGCATGAATGCAGTTTAAACTTTCCAACCTGTGCCATCAAATTGATCAAATTTCATCTCCAAATAATTCTTATCTCATTATAAATTAAAGAGGCCTAACTGCCTTATTTTCCACTTCCTCACTGGTGCAATCCAATTGAAACCAATGATGATATTCTAATAAAAGCAGAAATAAAGGAATTCTGTAATAGTCTATAATACTCATTGATGTTTATAGCATGATATCTTTTCCCTTTTGGTTGAATCCTTACTTCCATGAGATTCATTAAATTTCTTAATGTATTTGTTGCCCTTTTTTTTTTTTTGGATGTCAAGTGCTTTTTGCACTTTCTAGAAGTCTCAACCATAACAGCTTCATTGGAACCTAATTCCTTACACAGGTCAGACTATTCTGTTGCTGCTGAAATAGGTCTAGAAATAAATTAAGTTCTGTTAGAATATATTATTAGTCTTTCTAGTCATGCCTGGAGATGGCTACAGTGTTAAGAGGTCTTTGCTTTTAGCCAAAGTTTGTGCATCTCCCGCTGATAATTTCACTACTACATCTCTTCTGTGCTGTCTGTCTTGCGATCAGACAAATGATTCAACTTGTCTAAAGCACATTTGTTACACATCAGGGATTTCATAAAATGCAACCTTCATGCTACGCAAATAGAAACCTCAAATACAACCTGCAATGTTCTTTCTGTTAGAGAGAAGAAAAAAAAAAAAAAGGCATAACACAGCAGTTGGTTAGATGTATTTTAAAAACTACATTTTTGAGCCGCTTGAGATTTTCTGGAGGCAGAAGTGCAGAATGGAGAGCTGGGTAAAATAACAATGATTTTTAGGCAAGGGTTAGAGAATGGTTTGTCCAAAGTCAAATGTTTAATATCAAGAGTTTTCCCAGTGCAATAAGGTCATAATTCAGTTCATTCAGCATGTACATTGCTGCTTATGTGGTGTCTGGTGTCTGCATGGAGTCCATGCTGTACACTACTGCTTTCAAGAGTGCCATTTGGAGATTATTGAAAAAAGACTAGTGACTACTGTGGTTTTGAGGGTGGAGTGATTTTTTTCCTGTTTTCAAGTTCAAAGTTCACTACCAGTGGCTTAGGGGGTAGCACAACTGATCCGTGTTAATAAAGCCTGAAGAATACCATTGTGTATTTGTTCCCCATTTTTATTCTATGGTTGATCATTTGTTGGTCAAATATTGGTCATCTAGATTATGATTAACTCTTTCCTTGCCAATCTTCTCACTTATGAATCAATTGTTTGGAATTTTATCAATTCTTTAAAAATAAACAAACAAAAAAACAATTAAAATGTACATCAGTCCTTGCACTCTATCCATATATCACTTTGCAATATTCTCCAAGTACTCCAGTAACTCACTTCAGCTTAATCGCCACTGCCTCAATCCAATCCTAGCATCATTAATCAAAATTTGCTTTTTGAGGTCTACTCACAAATTGCTTTTTTTGAGCTTCTAGGATTTTCCCTGCACCCAGTGCTCATTCTAACACTCCAGTAAGTCATCTTCTCTTCTTTGTAAACTTAGGGGTGTTGCTCAGCCCTGAAGAAGCTCCTGCAGGCCAGCAGATACAGTTTTAGAGAGGAGGATGATACAGAGACAGTATGGGAGGGGAAGATGGGGATCCAGCTGAAAGCTATGTATAGCTACTTTACTGAAAGCTACGTGCAGCTACTTTCAAAGCTATTAGAGATCAAAAAGGCTTGTGGTTTTCCTGTGTGTAAACTCCTGTTTTCACTCTTTCATGTTCTACAAAGATAAAGATTACACAATAAGTTACTTTTTCATATCCTTGCATCCATATTAAAAAAAAAAAAAAAAAAAACACCAGTTCTCTAGCATCTTTATAAATCTGTGGAATTTAAGGTATTTTAAAAAGAAATCTATCCATATATAAAAATAGCCATATTGAAACAGCAGATCTATCTTATTCCACCCACACTGGCCAATAGCAAACGCTGAGGGAAGAAATAAGGAGTAACCCAGCAAGCATGCAATGACACTTTTCTTCCAAGTACGGTATGTCTTCCAGGCTTCTGGCAATCTGTGGCACTGGAATTGACTCAGATGATGGTAGATCACAGTGCTTAAGACAAAAGACATTTTTCAATTAATTCATTCAATAATATTTTAAGCTATTTTTATTACATCTTCTAGAAAATTTGTGGCAATATATTCCACCAAATAATTAGACATTGGATAAATAAATACTTCCATTTGTTTTAAGCCAACTGACTGATCATTTCATTAACAATATCCTAAACCTAGTATCATCTGAAACAGGAAATAAGTCATTTCCTATTAATTTTCTCTAAAGTTTCCGTGTTTATAGATCTCTTTGATATCATCCTTTGTTCAAAGTGAATGATCCTATCTGTTAATCACTCCTTATAGAGAACTATTCCAAAATTTCATCATCCATCTTTGTGCTGATTTTTTATTGTTGTGATAAGCTACCCAGCTGGGATGAGAAAAGCCAACATCGAAGCAGGTGGGGGGTCACCTTTCTCAATGAACCCGCGCAAGAACAAGGTACCTGTAAGACAGTGGAAAATTTGGGCATGTGAACTTGAAGTTACAAGACCCAAATCTGCACAAATATCAGGAATAAATCAGCTCCAGGTTCTCACAGCTGCTGGGGCTGTGTAGCACCACTTTGGCACGGCTTAATATGTACAACTAGTGGTATCCCATAAACTTCATCCATTGAAGGAGGAACTGCCTTTGCTGTAGGTGTTGGCTGCTTGACTGACCATTGCACACATTTGTCATCTTGACAACAGTAAGTGTGTGTCCTTTTAATGCTTTGTTTTTAAATGTCTCTGGAGAGATATTCTATTTCAGAGTTGAAAATTATGAATAAATGGGTATCTAAGACCAAGCGAGTTATGGATGGTTTGGTACTGTATGTCATGGGAATGAATATTCCACATGATGCAGTGGACAAGCTGCTATTATTTACAGAGGAACAGATTGTCTTTGACTTTATGAAAATGGCAATTCTGCTTTTCTTAATCATGCTGCGATATGAATCTGTTTAATGTAAATGTCATTTGTTTGATTTATAATATTACCATTTTGAATCTTTCTCGGTGGATATTGTAATTTCAGAATGCCTCAAGGTATAACACATTAGCAGCTAACAGCTATGGGATCAAGCTGCCCTTTAACTGGTCTGTAGGAAACTGTAGAGAAGTGACATACCCAACAAACAATTCACTGATAGTATCATCTTAGAAGTCACAGGGTCAAGGAAAAGAGAGACATCATTCAATTTCTGAGAAAAAAAATCTTGTGTTTAAAAAACATTTAAAATAGACTGCTCAAATACTGATGTGAGAAATGAATATGGAATACAGCATTCAATTGATATTTTAAATATAAATGCTAGTTAAATAAAATAAATGTATATACATATCCTTATCTGCATCTAAAACTTAAGTACGTGATATCTGCTTTTAGGAAATTTAGATATCTAATTCAGATATCTAAAAATTCCTTTATCTACATGCCTACAGACAACATGTCTGATAATTATTTTAATAAACTAGGGCCTATTGAGTAGCTTTTAAAAGCTACTTTCGAAACGTAAGCAAAGGGAAACTCTACCTGCTCTATGGCTACCACCTCCTCGCACAGCTGAGTTTAACCCTGCCCAAGGGGAACCAGTCCAGAACCGCTGGGGACAGCGGCAGTCAGGAGATGGGTCTTGTACGCCTCAGGAAAACAACCCCGATGTGGGGCTCAGCATTCACTTAGCTTCTTAGACTGACCCCAAATAATAGACTTTCAAGCGATGCATTTCAAAGAGAGCAAAAAACGTTCCTCAGTGACATTTCTTAGAGCTTTTTATGGCATATGATTGACATGATTCAAATGAAATGAAGGCTAAGGCAAGATTAGTCACTGTAAATCTCATAAATGTCTTCAGCTATGCCAATCTACTCTTCCCAGCCCATGCTCAGTCTGACAGACTACAAGTTTCATTATAAAAATGCAGTTTACCTCCACTCTCAACTGACAGAAGCAAGAGGCCAATTTCACAATAAAAAATTCATTATGGAAAGTTACTGAAACATTCTCTCTCTCTTTTTTTTTTTTTTGGTAGTTTTTTTGCAACAGACTTTTTAGAGATGAAGCGCATAATACTGCGGTACTGAATGATCAACATGGCTTCAGAAAGGGTAACCCACAACTCAGTGCTTTGCCACGTATCTGCATTACAGCTTGTGCTGAGGCTGATGCTCCTTATGCAAGCACTGAAGGTGTATCCTGATCCAGCAAATGGCCCTTAAGGTACCTAAAAGGCTGTCAGGTGACATGAGGAATATCTATGATGACAGGCTTATGCCTCTCTGACTGTTGATATTAGACTCATTGACAAAATCCCTACAACTTATTTCATAAATGATACTTTATGTGTGCTCTCCTGGAGGACCGTTAGTGTCTTATCCCCAAGAACGCTGTGAGAAGATCCTCCTAAACATGACATGATGCAAATCAAATAAAGAAATGCTGAGGCAATATTATTAGATACCTGTATTTCATAAATATCTTTCATTATGCATGTGATGAAATCTCCTTTTCTTTATTCCCTCATTAGTCTGATAGGCTGCGTTATCATACAGGACATGATGAAGGAGGGAAGGCACTACCGTGTCCCAGAAACAGAATAAGAGATGGACATTGATTTGGAGTGTTTCTATGGGAATTGCTCTGGATGAGCAATTGCTCTGCTCATCTTGCAGGGTGCTAAGAGTGAGCTTCTATGCTCAGGCAAATCTCCCCCTGAAAGTAATGCCTGAGGTAGTAGATGTTTTTACAGAGGCATCTCAGGAAGCCAGGCTGGCTGGCAGGGCCACTTGTTTTTGTGATATATTTGCAATGGCGACTGGAACAGGAGATGATGGCTCCAGGGTTATAGCCAGCAGCATGCATGGCATGGTGTCTGTCCTCCTCAAACACTGCCTTCCCCATGGCAGTCCTGCCACAGAACACGGGAGAAGGGTATGAGCAAAAAGACACTGGTGCTGCTGTTGAAGGGGATCAGGATCTTGCAAACCCTCCTGCTCCAGGGGTAATGAGAAGGAATCAACCCTGGGAGGCTGCACTTGGAGGGAGGCTGAGGAAGAAGGCAGCAGGGAGCAAAGGGAGGAAAGGAAAACATAACACCAGGGAAATCTTGCTGTTGAGTGACTTGGTTTTGCAGTATCAGTCTGAAAGATCAAAGGAGAGTCGTGTTCACTTGAAGCAATGTTAAATTCCTCAGCGTTTTCATGCATCATTACAGTATCTTCCAGCATTTGCCTTTACTAGAATGAAGGAAAAGCAGGAAATGCCGAGTAATCAGCTTAAAATCAGCAAGCGCAACAAGTTCAGGTATGGTTGCTGAGTTGAGCTGGAGGTGAACCCTGAATCCCACAGTTGCCATAACTGTGAGAGAAACACTGGATGAAAAAAGAAAAGAAGACCAAACATCTAAAAATACCCACAATTCCTCCATCTGAAACAGTACTATTTTTATGTTTTGTATTTATATTTTATATTATGTGGCTTATGGGTGCTAACGTCCATGCTTGGTAAGTTATTTATCCTTTCTTTATCTATTGAAATTCATACAGAATCTCACCTAGCATACCAGCAATGCGAGATATGGCTGGAGTAGGGAACAGGTGTTACGTTTCTTCTCAGGTTGTATTTCTGAGCCTCTAGTTGAATTCTGCTCTTTATTCCTTCCTCTTTGTACCATATTAAAAAATAACAAACCATATATTGCTTCCTTTAGACATAGTGGTACTCCAGCTTCTCCCAAAATTAAAACTCAGTTCGCCCTCTCTTATAGCTTAATTGATAACCACATTTGACTGCTTCCCATCAGAAAAAATACTAATTTTCTTTAATTTAAAGGCCTTCCCTATTTTGATTTACAGATATATTCCCTCAATATTTTATCAATATCTGTCACATCTATTGTATTCAGAGCATAGCAGCACCCAAACAACCCATCTGTCAGGAAGTTTGGTGCTTGACTTAGAAAAAGAGCATTGCTCCTAAAGCTCTGCAGTGTTAAAAGCATTATCAACTGCTGAAATTACTTTCAAGTAATTTTATTTTCCAAATTAGAGTGCATATTGTCAACATAATCGAGCAATTTAAATTACCATCGTGCTTATTATTTGTGGTTTATCATTCATGTATTATAAGAATTTTGCTGCTAACTATACTTTTAGCTTTGATAAGTACATTCACATATATAATTTAAATAGACATATTTTTAAAAATTGCACACCCATGACAAGCTACTTGACAATCATATCCTTGTAAATGACAGCCTTAAATAGGTAGTGGTCAAAAATGCTGTGATTGTCCTTCAGTTTGTATTATAGCACATCATTTGCAGTAGCAGCAATAAAATCACTTGACATTTTCTTTTAAAAACATTTCTGACATAGAATAAAATCATCATCAGAATGCCGGAAAGAAAAGCAAAATGTTCTGTGCAGAACATAATCAAGGATATCCAAGTATATCCAAAGAAAAAAACTTGCCCAGAGAGGATTTTGGAGTTTTGGGAAATGCGCTTTGACATATGCATAGACTAAACAGGCTTTCCTAATGGTTCATGCATAAAAAGCATCATGGATTTACCAACATTTGCCTTGTAAAGTTTTCTACATCATTTGAATGAAGATCTTTTTATCTCTTTTCACCCCCTAACTCCAGTAGCCTTGGATGGTGCTACTGGAATCTCACTTACTGCATTTAATGCTTAAATACCATAGAAACAGCTGCCTTAGGAACACTTGAAATGGAACAGCATAGTCATCCCTGCAGATTAAATCAAATTTTCCATAATTACTGTCCAGTTGTGAGTACACAAAAATAACTAAGCGCAGGTGCCAGGGCAATGCTGCCCCAAAGGAAAATAAAAACAAAAGAGGTATAAAATGCTATCTGTCTTTCTTCCTGTAATTTTGCATGGATTACAAGGCCTAGACCAAAACAGGAGCTGTGGCTCTTGCTGGTCTCGGAAGGAAACATTGCTGGATTTAGGGTCGGACACAGGCTCACGCAGGTGCGTTCTCGCAGGTGCACCTTCCTTCACAGTCCTGTTGTGTCTTTCCATCTGATCCATTGCACTGGCCACAGTCTGGTGGACATCCCAAAAATGTTGTTTCTTTTTACAGTGATTCACTTACTAGAATAAATAAATAAATAAAATCCCTGGCAGAAAGACTGTGTGGGAAGCCTGTGGATCTCCAGCATTTTGTTGCAGCTAAGGCCTGGCTACAGAGATGTGGAAATTTATACTGCAAGTGCTAACAAAAGCTTAGGAGAAGAGTAATAGCTTCATAAATGATAACACTGAAACAGTCTGTCTGAGGCTTTCAGAAGATATTCGGCAGCAGCTGGAAAAGTAACAAAGATAAGAACAATGCTGTTCATCAAAGTGACACTTGTTTACCTTGAAATAAGCCATGGTAATAGCAGGATCAATAAAGGGGCACAATCTTTGTGTCAAGAGCTGGATGAAGAGACAGGGAGGTTGGCGTGGAAGCTGGGTACTTCCTCGCTGCGCGAAGCACACGGGATGTTACTTCTCGCTGTGCTTTAGCTGTGGCTCTAATGCACTTTCCAGTCAACTAGCAAGCAGATATAGAGCTGGTCCTGTGAACTCAGCAGAAAATTTGGAGGGTGAGTCCCACCTACACCCTAGCCAGCTTTGGAGATCACCTAGTCTCCAGCACCACTGGCCTTTTAGGTCTCTGAGCGCCTTTTTGCTTTGGCCTGAGTTTGGCCGGATGTCTAACTTATAGCACACATGCAAACCATACTCTAGGCTCGGGAGGTATGTGTGTCCACACATTCATTGAGGTTTAGCTGGAGAAGAGCCTCCTGTGTCTTCCAAGGAGACCGGGAGACATTTCCCAAGGGGTGGGACGATGTACGGCTCATGATGGTGACGGCCTTTGCATAGGGGCCTTTGAACAAAACACAAACCTGACTTTTATTCAAATTTCACAATGAACTTGTGATAGTTTTCTCCTAAATAATGCCTGGCAGCTCTGACCTGAGGCCAGAGTGGACCACCATGTTACTTCAGGAAAACCTCCTGCTGCAATATTTCTAGCTCAAATGGCAATAGCAACAGTTCATTTTTATGGCTCGCTTGATTTTCATTCAACTGGGTAGTCTTCCTGCTTCATCTGTCATGAAAACAGCTGCTTTTTGATTGTACTAGCCTACCTAATATTCCGTGATTGAAAACCTTTTACCTCCAAAAATTGTCACTCTTATGAATAACTAGAATGATGGAGCATGATTAATTGTGCTGAAACCAAAGCACCAAAATGGCTCAACTAATTAAATGAGTTCTTATGGTGAAACCACTTTTTCAAAATGTTTTTAATATATGCAGGCAGATTTTGAGGTGAAAGGAAACTAACAGACTGTACTTACACATTAATGTTTATTCACTCTTTTTTCAAACTTTCAAACCAGGAAGGCTCAGAGTGGAGGCACCAGGACCACCACAAGCCTGTGATGACAGAGGAGCTGCACGTAGGGGTTGGATGGATGCCAACTCCAACGGTGCCTCCTGGAGGGAGTTTGGCTGGATTGTCACCATCTAGTTACGTCCCAGCAAGAGCTCTGAGTGCAGCTCCCCAGGGGCACCTGGCAGCAACGCTGGCAGAACAGTCTTGCAATTCAGCATCTAGGACAAGGAGCTTTCAGTTAATGACTTGAGAATTAAAAAGGTTGCAATAAAATGGAGAGAGGTAGAGAAGCATTTTCTTTGAGCACGGACAGGACAGGAAGCAGGAAGGTGAAAGCAGGTAGAAGTTGCAAAGCCGTTTCCATGAACATCTCATCATCCTTCAAAAGTTCATCTTTTTCCCCATTTTAAAGTGCATGAAGAGCAAGACTGCTAGAGATGCACAGGCATGCCAAGGTACCAGGATTCACCTCACAGTTTTCCTACAACTGACTCCCTGTGGTTTCTAATGCTGTGTCCCATTCAAAGCTTTTACTGTGCTGTCTTGTTTTTGCAGGCACCTGAGTTTTCATGAGTAAGCTTTTTTTTGTACCTAAAATGCTGCTATTTTTTGTCTTGGCCAAGCAGAGCTATCTCATGACTAAAATTCCCTGGGAATTGAAACAGGGAATTTCCAAATGTAGTCTTCCTAAGAGCAGGAATCAGCAATCTTGGTGTCCCCTGACAGTGCTGGCAGCAGCTCAAGCCCAGTGGCAGTGGCTGCATCAGTGCAAACCTGACTGGTGGTACCACGGGGCACCTCGCTGGGCCCCTTGCCGGGCTCACTGGCATTTTGTACCTGCGCAGGAAGGGCTGCAATGTTCAGAGCTTTCCTTGGAGCATCATGGTCAGAGGGGAGAAGTCCTATGTCAAGTCCTAGCCCAATAATTAATGCCTACTCTACAGGCTTTGCCTAGAGGTATTGTTATAAACTAAGGAAAAATGCTAAGGATAGTGATAATATTCTAAAATGAATAGTAATATTTTAAAACATATATTATGGTGCTGGTATTTTGATAAGGTATCTGAAAACTTGGAAGAAGTTACTGCTGGCTTTATAATGCAAGAGAAACAGTCTGTTCCTCCAAAGCAAAAATGAACCAAGTCTCCTGTCTGACATCTCAGACAGCTTCGGAGGCATCAGCAGTTGTGCCGAGAATTTTATCCATTTGGAAAATGCACAGATCGACACGCTCTGGCTAGTCTATTTTTATTACTATGGTTATTTAATACGTGCCAGTATCTTTATGGCTGCTTCTAAAAATACATATGTTCAAATGAGCTCTGCTGGAGGAAGCGGGAGGACAACCTTGCTCCCAGACCCCATGAGGTGCCGGAGCGCGATGCTGCCAGGCCTCCGTGCCTCACACTGGGGCAGTGTCGGACCTTTCCAGCCCCATAGGAAATATTTACAGCTGTGTGCTGACCTACAGATGGGGCTGAGGGCCGGAGAAGCTGTGCTTGGATTGACTGGGGTATTCCTGTGTTTTGGCAGATGATACTTGCAGAGTGTCCGGTGTCTCTTGGGTTTGGAAGGGAAGGGCTTGGGATTTGGAGGGAAGTGATCCTGCCAATCCTGCTGATCCCGCGGCTCCTCTCCAGTGCTGGAAAAGCCTGTCATCTCCATCTCCTTCCACCTTGGCCACTCACAAGGTTAACACAAACCCTCGGCTTTCCTGATTTTTTTCATCTTTCCTAACATTTTTTTTTTCAAAACAGTGAGGGAAATTCACAGTTACACCATGAAATTTAAAGCCTGCTTTTGTTTTATTAGATCTATAAATCTCTCCCTTTTAAAAATACAGCTACAGGGAAGACACAAGGACTAGACAGCTGGCTTTTAACTTCTTCTGTCAGAAAATAGCCTCTTTTTTTTTGTAGTATTAGGGTTGCATAACACAATTTCGTTGCTTTCTTTCACTCGCTCTTAGGTGGAACGGTGCCACTTGAAGCAATGCCATTCTCAGGGGAACAAAGCACTGCAAAAAAGATCATTACAGCAGAAAAATCCTGACCCTGTTAAACGGAGGGAGGAGATATTTTAGACACCTCTTTCAAAACAGGACAAACTTCCCTCTCACTACTCTTTGTTGACTATAAAAAGACAGTTCACTTTGGATTTCAGATGGGCAAAATCAGAATGCCCCCTCCAGAAGCAAGACTGCATTTGTGGAGCTCTAAAAGGTATGGAGCACTGTTTAATAGTGAATTACATTTATTTCAGTTTTCAAGGCCCTTGTGGAAACCAAAATGACAAGATAACACAATGAAGAATGAGATTGTGGCCCTACATTGCTAGAACGCCACTTAAAAGTTTTGTACAGACTGTGGAAAATAGATAATTGCCTTGCTAAGTGAGCATCAATGTGGAGAGACTAAAAGCTGGGACTAACATATGGCTGCAGCTCTGATGTTAACTTCCCCTCTGTTACACAATATTCCCACTAAAGGGTGAGTCATCTCTCAATCCAGATCCATTTGGACACAAGATTTCTGAGAGATGGCAAAAGGGAGATTTTTTTTTTTTTCTGACCCAGGGATTACAAATGCAGAGGACATAGTGACTATAAGTGGTGTTGGAACAACACCTGAATTTCACAGGTATGTTTGAAGTCAGTTCCAAAGATGTCCATGAGTATGAGAGAGATCGCCATTTGACTGATTCCTCTAAAAATTCTGCCCAAGGGACAGGAGAAGATAGGCTGCACCCAGCAGGATCTGCCCTTGGTGACTGCTCTGGACCATTTCCAGAGCTGAGCCACAAGAAACTGTTGATTTTAGAGCGTGGTTGCTAAACTCGGCTAATCTTATTTCGGCACCTTGGTCATCTCAGTTACTCATGCGTGTGCCCTGAGTTCTACTACTGACCACTTTCACAATTTAGAAAATGGCCTATATGTTGAAAGTTTGTACATTAATATTAGTTTTTATTTGGATTTAAATCAAAATCAATACCTGGCAAGGACTGTCTCCACCGCTTTTTAAAGAGAGCAATGTATGTGTAAATGTTTTGGGTAAGTGGCAGCAGAACACGTTTCTCTGACTCCTGAGCCTTCAGAGGAAAGTCGTCTCTCTCTGTGTATAATTCAGGAAAAAAAAATCAACAAACCATTGGTAAACTTAAATTTTATTGGCTAGCGGTGGATTTGAACATACCCTTGAAGGCAAGCATGTGTTTCAGTGCATGGCTGAATAATATTCTCCAACAAGTCTCCAGACTTGCCTCTGGGTGGCTTGGTCCTTCTGCCCTGCACAGTGGTCACTGATGATATCCACCACAATGCTCCATCCTGTAGGGTATGCCTACGTATGCTTACATAAGATATGCTTACAATGTTTACATCCTGTAAGATATTTCTCTAGGACATTTCTTTTTTCTTTTAAAATTCAAAAGTGCAATAACAAGTTTTTTGAAGTGAGAAGTCCTTCCTGTAGTATTCTATTCTGTGTGGTTGTTTTCAAAATACCTTTATCATTGTTTCTTACCTTTGCTGTTACTAACTGGCATCAGCAGCAATTAACTTTCCACAGCAGAGGTGGTGGGGATAGAAGTCTCAGTTTCTGCTCTTGCTACTTTGTCCAATCATTGGCATATCTGTTAGAGTCCTGGGTAGTGGTTATTTTTAGCTGTCAAATTGCTGTTTACAGTTTTACCTTAACTTGCTGTTTTGTATTTCAATCTGTCATGAATTTCTTGTTAGTGATTTCCATCATCTAGATACTGTTTTGCCAAGCTGACCCTTGAAGACTATGTTGAATTATAAAAATAACATCTCATAACTGATCATCAACGTCTATGTCTCAGATTATTAAAAGAGCATTTTATAAAAGGAATAGAGAGTTCAAATGCATAACTCTTGTTAGAGGCTTTGTTAGTTATTAGAGTGAAGTTTACCTCATTACACCTAGTTTAGAAAGCTTAGGTGTGAAAATGAGTTCATAACATATTTCTGACAGTTTTGGAAGCAAAATACTATTTTAGTCTGCCTTCTGAATATCTCACACTTCTTGAGAGTCTGAGAGAAGGGAGTCATCTTTACAAACAAACAGCTTTAGCCCATTTGGGGAAGAATTGTAGAAGACTTTAAAAGTACTTAGTAAAGCTAATGACAGTTACTGACTGACTGAATGCAACTAATAATAAATAATAAGCTGTATGAAAACATAAGCTGTATAAAGGGAGTGTATATGTAGAATGATTTGGTCTGAAAATATAATTATTCCAATATATTACTATCCATATCACAAACCTCAATGAGTACTGAGCAAAGCATATCTATCATGGACTGGCCTATTGCCAGTAACACAGTATTAGTTAATATATTATTATTTAAAGGATGATTAATAAGATAATTATACTGTGTGATGGTTTGTTTTGGTTTAGTTTGTGTTTTTTTTTTTTTTCTTTTTTTTCTGCCTTACTGTTCTAGGCCAGCAAGAAACTTCCATAGCGTCAGTTTGGAGAGGTGGTGATACTTGGCTCCTGCTGAGGAAAAAAGGTCAGTTTTTCTATTATGTTGACTACTGTTTAGCCTTGATTTATTTTCTGTCTTAAGTGCTGGCAGCATCTTTCAGGTCTGATACTCTTGCAAAGACGGATTGACATGCAAAGTCTCACCATATTAATATCCAAATAGAAATTCTAAATAGTCTGGTTGTCAATTGCATGGTGGGCTCACATCTGTACCTAGCTTCACTGGGCTACGAGGAAGGGTTGCATGTACCACATTTGAGAGCCGACATGACACGCGGTATGACAGAATGGTGAGGAAAAACAAGGTCTTGTATCCCACCAAAGAGACCTTGCCATTGAAGATGAGGGCAGACGTTCCTTGACTGCTAGACTGGAACACCAGTCAGCTGCCATGAAAGACATTTAGCTTGAGACTACTGATAGGGTGAAGGAACTTCTTCAGTTCCCTTCAGGCACAGAAGCTCCGATGTAGGATTCAGCTTTTGAAATATGCAAAGGAGGCTTCTGTGCAACGGGACCAGAGCCCTTTCCAGCTGTGGAATTGGCTGAGCTTGTGGAATAGGAAGTGATTGTTTTAAAGTGCGGGAGTCGCTGTGCTGGCTCCTGACATAAGTTATGCATCTTCCCCTTCCTGCAGGCTTGTGCCGCGTGCTCGTGGCTGAACACGCAGTCCTTGGCCACGGTGGAAAGAAACTGTCTGGGTAACAAAGGAAATGGAAGATTTGCTGCTCGGCAGAACAATCATTCCTCACGGAGCCTCCCTTGTCCTCACTGACACCGGAGCGTGCTTGGAGAACGGAGGCCCCCAGGTCCCTGAGCAGGGAGGATTAGCTGAAGGATTTGGTGCTTGGTGCTCAGCCTCTGATAGCCCATATAAAATAATTAATGCCTCAGCAGATGGAAGGGAAACCAGATTTAAAACTTATGAGGGAAACAGTGTCTGAAAAAGAATTCTCATTCCAGACTAAACTAATCCTGTTGACATCGAGTGCAAGCTTAGACCTTCTGCTTCTCTTCCTCTCACATATATTTACACTGCTGGTTAAATATAGGTCTGGTCTAAAGCCTAGCCCCATTTACTATTCCCATCCTCATTAGTATGGAAACACATGTGGAGACTCAGCTATAGCCTGGGTCCCCGCGGCCTCTCAAAGAAACCTTTGCATGTGAGAAGTTTGTTGGATCAGACATGGATTTCTGCACTTGGAGGTAGGAGGAAATGCTCCGAGCTGCATTTGCCCCATCCACTGAGGACAAACCTGAGTGTGGGAGCACTAAGGCCAGCCCAGGTGCGCTGTGTCTGAGGGAACAGCCCGCAATGTGCATAGACAGCAGCTGAAGCCATCTCTACTACTACCACCACTATCACCATGTGTAGAGAAGTGTCTTTGTGCTCTCTACGAGGCAACACAAATGTAAATTCCTCTTTTACTTCTACCGTCAACCATGAAAAAAGCTGGAAGCTGTCATCTTGCCAAGTGAGCATCTTTTCTTGTATCATCTATTTAAATAGGAAGTTGACAGAACAAGCAGAGGAAGATTACGATACAGAGATTAACACTTATTTCTTGAATAATAGTAAATATGACCCAGTGGGGCCACTATTTGCAAACCAATATGATCTGCTAACTTGTTAATTAAGCCTGAAAGTTAGTTAATTGCGAACAAAAATCTCTTGATGGACATGAGAGACCAAATGCATGGAGCATCTTCAGCACAGAAGGGAAACCAATGAGGGTCTTGACAGGGCAGACCAACTCAGCCCTAGCAGTGAAGGGAAATCCCCTAAGCCAAACAGAGCAAGCAGAAAAGGCAAAACCTGTCCCCAGGCTGTGGATACAGAGCTGTGTGTTCTGCATCTTGTGCTCTTGAAGGCTAGATGGGAAGTGTAATATTTCTGCGACTGTCTGGGAGATATATGATGTGTTTGCTCCATCCAAGTGCAAGCTATAAAGTGTAATAAATAGAGAACAATCATTAAGAAGGCACTGTCTCTATTTTAAATAAGAGAGTAGTTAGGATATGGCAGTGATACGGAACATATTCCTGTAAAGCATGAGGTTATTTCTCTATCTATAGTAGGGATGTCCTTTCATATTTCATCATCAGAAAAACATTCTAACTGCAAAATCTTGCTTGGACCTCATAAAACTGTTCTCAGTTTTTGAGTGCTTTATTTATGGGCTATGCAATGCAATGATATTTTAAATAATTTTGCTTTAAATGGTAACTACGATCTGATGGTTATTAAGGTGATTTTCTCAAACAGTCTTGTATTTAGGGAACTGAAATATGTAAAAAATATTTCCATGTAAGTGACAGTTGATTTGTTGAGGTTTCTTCCAGAAGGCTGGGGTTTTATTCTATGATGCTGTAATCTATTTTTTTAAAAAAACAATTACATTCAGTAGGATGAATTAAGATACAACAACAGAATGTAGACTAGGATCTTGTTCTCTTTTTTATTCCTACCTCCTCTCTCTGGGAAGATTCTAAGGTCTGAATATAAGCTCCTTATAGCTAAGAAATCTGCAAATTAGGGCTCAAGGGTCTATCAAGGTCTTATTTTGCATTAGTGTCCTCTCATACACTTACGTCCAGTTTTAAATAAATTAGTCATTTTGTTTCTTGGGAGATTTTGTCCATGTACTTCGTGGAGATGTAGTCTGAAAATCAGCTAATGAAAATGCCAGTGTTCAACGCGGTCTTCCCTAGGCAGAAATTCTGGATGATTGCAGAGCATCATCAGTTGTTTTTGTATTTCATTAGAGAAGCGCATGTCAGAACTCTCTAGGACGTGAATAAAATTCATGATCATCTTCCTGGGATATTTTTCAAATTTCAGAGTGGATGTCATTGGCAAAGTCTCTCTCTGTTCTAATATATTGATAAAATGCCCATACCACAATGCTGATGTATCCATATGCTAATTCTTTCTCATATATGACATATTATCCTCTCACTGAATTTTCTCACGGTCAATTTTCTGTATGGCAGCATATCTTTCACTAGATGTTTTTCCTCCTGCTGAGGCAGATATCTCTGAAGCAACATTTATCACCATTTACTGCAGGAAGCATTCTTGAACTGTGTGACCTGTCTACTGAGTTTACATCTCTTGTGATATCTTGTTTTGCTGTTTCTGCTTTTAATATAAAGTTATTTCTGAGAGAAAAATCTTGTATCTGACTCTTCACTTCATACTTTATGAATATTTTCATTAATTAATAGGCAATATGCAAATAATGTTTTTATTGATAAAATTGGGACTCCTTAGGCTTTTCTGTTTATATCTAGCAGATATTCTACTAAACAAAAGTAAGAAACCATCTGTTACAAGCGGTATTTTTCCATTGCTAAAGGAAGTATATGTGTGTAGATTATATATAAAAGTACGTATATACATATTTGTATATTAAAAAAAAATAGAATAGCATTTTGAATCAGGAACTTAAAAGACTGGTACTTTCATAGCTGATTATATTTGACATATTGTCACTTTACTTCAATGCATAGCCATAATGGACAGTAGGCCCCATTCCAGTGCTGTAGCCTATGTGCTACAATCTCCTTGCTAAATGTGGAGAGTCCTGATCTGTGGGAACATGAGTGTCTTGTTGTGTGTCCAAGTGGGAAAGGAGCATGAGGTGCCAGACTCTGGAGTGGATCGGACCACTGGGAGCCACTGGCTAAAGAACAATCACTGATAATACACTGTAAGTTTAACTTTCCACCAGAATTTTGTTGTGATTTAGTTTACATTTTCTCAGTTGACCTCCTCTCTAAAATGTCTTCCTATCCTCATTATTGCTTTTACATATGGAAGGACGAGTTTTCTCTCTGGGTGCCAGTCATCTGCTAGCATCTGCTACCATACTTATCTCTCTCCAGGGTCAAAGGCAAGGCTCCTTGGTGAACGCCTTGATCTGCAAAACTACTGAGGGTTCTCCCCAACAGACCAAACTTCCCTGGTACTACCTAAATTCAGTGATCATTTTTTAGGCTATTCAATATGGATTTTTGCAATTCGAAAAAGAAAAGAAAAACAACATTGTGAAACAGTGATTCTAAAAGATGAACACTGCCTAGAAACCCTGAGAATGAGTAATGGATAAAAGATCTTCAGAAATAAATTCCTATGAACAGCTGTAATGAACATTCCCATGGGCAGCATCTTACATTATGGCCACAGGATTGTGTATTTCGGTCCTATACTTCAAGTAGTCTACAGAACTGTTTTGTCACTCCTCTGTTCTTCAAATTAACCTTGGCTCCTCAGGTAGCACCTTCTGGTGATCTCTCCCCTTGGAGACCCACTATGCCCCAGACCAAAACTGTACATGGGCAGAGGGTGACCTCTCATCCCCAGCTGGACACAGAATGAGCCAATTTGCTCCAAAATTCCATTAACAGAAAAAAACTCTGGATGGAATATCTACATCCACAGCAAGGAACTGGTGCATAATGAATGACTCAGGGCCAGTACAAAGTACTTTGGACCCAAGAAAAAATAAATGTTCCACTCTGTCATCTCTTCTGTTCTCTGCACTCTGGCCATGTCTATGGATTTCCCACACTTCTGAAATGTTCTCCTCCTGCCCTTGGTGCCGTGGTAGTATCCCTTGCCCCGTATCTCATTTGGTCTGCCAAACAAACTGTAAGGCCAAGAACAAAAGGTCTTCTTTCTGTCCACTTTGCTGTTAGTATATTCTATTCAGTAGTTTCAAAACTCTACATATTTTATAAACATTAGCTGGATTTATCGCCTGCGACTTCATGCTCTTCCAGGAATTTAGCTTTGAAGTGCTTTCCCAGAGACTATTGCAAGCAAGATAAGTCTGTTCTCTTGTAAACTTACTGACAGTGCTCTGTCTTGTCACATAGTTAACAGAAACATTTCCAAAGCTGCTAGAGTTTAAACTAGTCCCTTAAGTATGCACTTAATCAGTATAGTGAATAGGTATCCCCGAACTCTTCACATGTTTTGGAGCTCCAAAGCCAAAGGTTTTTAAGGAAAGGAGGAAAGGAATGTGTGAAGCTAGTACCCCTCTAGACCCAGTTACTTATTTCAGCCCCTCCTCTGTCCAACTGCAGGTGCTATCGCTCATGGCCGTGCTGGTAGACAGTATAAAAGAACTGCAAAATTAGAGGTGAGGAATTAATTCAAGGCATATTGATAAATAGAGACTTTTTTTTTTTTTTAAGATATATGATGTCCCAGGAAGAAAGGAATGGGTCCAGGGTGCCTGTTTTCAGAATGACAACAGGCAGGAGACAGTCCTAGGGCCATAGTCTTCCTGTCATTCCTGTCCCTGGCCAACTGCAACTACACAAATATGGGACCCTGTTTTGTACAACATTGTCTTGTTTTTAGTTAAACACCTGTTTAGACAATACACACACATACTTGGGGTGCTGTCACTCCTCTGAAGGACTAACAAAAGACAAAGTGCGACAGCTTTCACTGTCCTTAGTGAAGCTGAGCTTTTAGACTGAAATGGCAAGGCAGAGTTATCAAACAGCAATAAACATGTTTTATCTTGAGAACTACACATGAATAGGGCCTGAAATATCAGACAATGGGAGTAGGGCCTGGAGCACAGGTAACTTCCAAACCATCACTTTCCGTCTTATTTTCTGTATTAGCCTTTGTGTTTTGCAAAAGAAAATGTGAAAAATCCTTTCAATAGAAAAGGAAAAGAAGCTTTGCAGGGTAAAACCACTGCTCTAAAGAGAGATTGACTATCACTCAAAATATTTGAGTTTAGCATCAGAGGTGGTAAATACTTTTTGTACCTCAGAACAGTTAGATAGAAAACTGAAAAGCATTCCCAGATTTGAAAATTATTAGAAATTCAGTGTTCATTTTTATCACAAATGCCACAGTCCTTCATCTTTAATCTTTGTCATTTGTGTAGGTCTCCTCCACACTGCTATTAATTATAGCATCATTGTTTTTACAAAACACATCACGTTGTCCTTCTTTAATGATTAATCACTCAATTTTCCTATTAGCTAAAGCAGCAAGTGGGACATTAGCTTCTTTCCTCCCTGCTGAGCAAAACATTTTATCTAGTTTCCTCACAAGAGACAGTAAGTGGAAATTCAGAGTACTTCCTGTAACTGCTATTATGGATACGAATTTCATCTCTCTGTCACTGCTCCAGGACTGAGTGGAGTGACTGGTAGCATATTAACCAAAGCATATGAAGGGTCCCAACATGAGCAAAGCAACTGGAAACATAAGACTTAGATTCCCTATTGTACATATGCATGTATGGTAACATGCACGCTATGCTCCATGGTGAATATTCACATTTATAAAAACTTTAAAAATTGAGAAAGTTTCATTTGCCTTCTGTATTTGCCTCTGCTCATTAGTCCCCCCAGGTGAAAATTGATTAATAACTTCTAGTTATTTCTTGGAAGAGCGCTTGAAAATAATTTTTTCAAAGACAAAATCTGTGGGCATGTAGTGTGATTTGGTCTATGACTCCAGGAAGGTGCATGAACTGGCCAAAGATTTCAATATTCTGAAATATGGTTTTTGCTACAGTGTGAAATATAACCCCCAAATCCCCAGACTATTTATTGTGGAGGAATTAAAGTCCTAGCCAGGGTAGAGTTAGGAGAAGGGAACAAATTCCTCAGATCCGAGACAATTTCTAAGTGGATGTCTTGAGGTCTCTGACCTGGCACATAAACTGCTTCTGGGGTAGCTATGAACTGGAGAAAATAACAGCTTCTACTGGAGATTTATTGAAGTCAAATTATCTGAAAGATTGCAGTCTTTTTAAACAAATTAATCTTTCTAATAAAAATAATTTGTAAGTATTTCTCTCTAGAACATCAAATACATACATCAGAAAAAAAGTAGACTTTTAGTACTGAATATAATACATTCCATTTAATTATACTGCATGTCTTATTACAGTCCATTTTGCAGGACTAAATGTCCAGAGTCTCTTTTGCCAGAAAATCATGTAAACTTCATAACTAAGACATACAAAACTTTTAGTGTCAATGTTAGTAAAAGGTGACAGTCTCAGAGACCCTCTGCAAAACGAGAAAAAAACAACAAGCATTTTGCGTAAATATAAGCACTCATTAACAATGTATCGAATGTTTTCCAGTAGCTCCTTAAGCGAATTCATAGGAATGAATCTCTGATATTCTTTATTTAGTGATGCTTAGGTTGTTGATAATTGTGTAGGTCAGTGTTATTTTACCATAGTACACTAAATGGCACATCCCATGCCTTTGGATATGGAACATAAAAGCAAAAATGATCGACCAAATACACAAACTCTATTGAATGCAGCAGTGTAAGCACACAGGTTGTACTTCTTACCA
This sequence comes from Tinamus guttatus, assembly GCF_000705375.1. Next base: position 131,665 of record NW_010586807.1, on the reverse strand, counting down.
GGCTTAAAGAAATGGACTCTTAAATTGCTGCAGAGTGTGAAATGGCTCGATTTGCCTCACAGGTATATTCAGTACTGCATTAGCAATGTTTCTCATAGGAAGGATAAGGAAGGAAGGAACTCTTGCATTTGTATGTCGGCTGTGATTGATAGAAAAAAGTTCCTTCAGGCACTGCGCATGACAAGTGCTAGATGTTATTGTGTGGCTTTCTCTGATTCTTTCATTTTAGGCTCTCTGAAGGTCACATTTTCAAAAGTGAAAGATTTGAGTCACTTGAACTGTGCAAGTCACTATTTGCATATATAAACTTTGCACAGGTGCACATGGACTTGTGCAGTCTGCTTGAAAAACACTCAGGTTGAGTGCCATGTTCTTTTGTACATACAAGTATTAAAAACTCACCGTAGGTTTGTGTCTAACATCTATCTCATGGTGTTCTTCGGTACTGTTGTCAGGACCAAGCCATGAACACATGGGAGATGTGAAAGACAATATTTGTAACACAATATAATTGTATTTTGCAGGACTAGGAAGTAACACAATAATACTTTGTGGAGTGTTTGCATGCCCTCCCTTCACTCTATTGAGTAATGTAGCCCTGACAACATTTCAGGACTTTCTGAGGTTCTTACCAATTAAGAAAATGTTGCAATGAACTAGAGCACTGTTCAAAAAGTTCCAAACTGTTCCAAAAAAGTTCCAGCACTGTTCCAAAGCCCCTTTAATTTTTTTAAAACAATGGTGATGACTTGTCAGATTAGCAAAGAATCTATAGGTGGAAGTATACCAGGTGCTTGCTTCATCTGTATGGAGCTCTAATAGGATATAAACATCTTACCAGAGAAGCAAACACGAGTGATTTGTGTAGTGGAGGGCGATGAAAAAAAATGAGATTGCTGTCAGCAATTATGGTCATCATGGTAATTATCTTATGCTGCTGGGCTTCTGAGGCACTTCCTTGTAGCTTGAACTAATTCAATACTAATTCACTGAATACTCTGTACCAGGAATATTAGATTAATGTAAATAGCTTAGTAGTAACTGGGCAGCAATGCAGCTGGCATTGCATGGATCTTCATCATTGGCTATCACTGGTGTTCCTGTAAACTGATATATTTCACTGGGACTTTTATTGCTGAGGATGCATTGGTTTAAGTACAAGCTACTGAATGTGAGATCAACAACCTATGCATTCAGATTGTTTTCCTTGGGTAGCTAATGAAGTAATTTTGAAAAATTAATTGCGTCTTTTCTTCCCGCAGTGTTTGATCTCAGGGTAAACTTATTAATTCTAGGATATGGAACTCTCGTAAAACCAAGCTTTGTTTCAAACTCACTGAACAGATTTTGAGGCTATCCACAAAGCAATTTAATTAGCAGCTCTACTGATAAAAATCGCACTAGCAAATCAATGCTGCAGAGTGCAAGACACTGCATAAACACTGGCTTTGCTTTTAACTGTCAGAGAAGGCATCTATTGGATCTATTGAGTGGATTTATTTAACTTGTCGATATATACTCAACTCCGTTCACTCAAGAGGTTTGCAGATGACGTGCTTCACAGCCATCTTTTGGAGTATCCACGCACTTACATTCAAGCCCAAAGATTCATAAACAAGCCTTTTCTGAGAATACGTCTCATTTGGGAGGTCCTTGGGCACAGTGCAGTGGGTCCTAGCTTTGAGGGATGCATCCAGGTAACATTTGGATTCCTTTCACATATTTAATCCCTATTAAGTCCTGAGGAATCTAAAGGAGCAAGTCAAACGACTCTGAGAGAAATTAAACCTGACAGTTTCAAGGTAGTTGGAGAATTTTAAATTACACATATAAAGTCAATGTAAAATCACCTAATGAGGAGAAAATTTCAGTCCTGCTTCATATATGTCAGCAAATTCTTTATCTTGGAGATGAATTGGGTAGCAATAGTTACCCATGTGAAAAGGCTGAAACTCGTGTCATGTGAAGTTAGGTCCTTCAGGGACTTTCCAAATGGACCAGTTCATGGTGGGTAGTAAGTTTGGGTAGCCTTGTTTTAGGCTCTCAGATATCCCTGGAGATGAGGCAATTATCAGCCTCACAGTGTTACATATAATTACATATTACATTACATATGATTGCAGTGTTACATATAACACATACATGTATTAGGGAAGAGAAAACCAACAGTACCTAATCAGTTAATCTGTGCCTCTCTAGAAAAATTCATCATTTTTAGCAATGTAATTTAATTAGTTAACTTTTTTACTTTAAGATTCTATGAGATTATTTGCCTTTCTGCCTTTCCTAGCTCTGATAAGAACTACTTATCCTTAACTGAAATTCCTCTCAACCATATCAGATGGTTAGTAAAAAGGACTTCTGGGTAATATTTGAGAATTTCATTTCTATGTTTTCACTTATTAGAGAAAAATAGCTCCCCTGAAGGAAGAGCTCTTCTATTTAAAGCTTTTTACAGTCAGTTGTTCCAAAAAATGTGCAGCTGAAATAACTATTTTTAATTATTGGGTTTCTTTTTTTTCCCTTTCCTTTCCTTAGAAATCAAATTATTATAATTAAAGGCTGCATTGATTTTATTCGACTGTGATGATAGTGTTTCCTGAGCCACAGAAAAAGTATGTGACAAAAAAAAGCGAGAAGCTCATGTAGATGGATGTGAAAAGAAAGGAATATTAAATTGAGCTTTTTATATTCTCTTTTTTTCCTGTGATTATAACTTACTTTTCAATCAATTTGAAATACTCCTGCTATGCCATATAATGAAAAGAGAGACCCAATGTTACAGAAAAGAACATTCTGCTGAGAAAAGGATTCAGCTTCATGTTCAATTGTTCTTTTTCATTCAAAGATTTTGTGTAAATCTGTAGGACTTCTGTAAGGCAAAAGTGCCTGCTGAAAAGAAGAAATTGAATAGGAAATTATGCTTGGGATTCAGAAATTTCTGACATATTCTTTTTTGTGGTTCATTTGGGTTTATTTGAGCTTTATTTTGGCGTAATGCCAGTGGCTTTTGTCAGCCTGACAAAATAATTTACCTAGGAATAAAGCCTCTTACTGTACTTGTACACCCCTACATCCCCATACACATTGTCTACAGCCACTCTGAAAGGTGCTGCTAGATAGTTTTGTGGAAACATTCATTTTGGGCTCGACAGTAACCAAATGTGAATGAAAACATTTGGTGAGGATCTTTAATTAAGACTCTTTAATATGGATTTCTGAACAAACATAAATCACCACTAAGTTGTTACAGAAGCCAGTGGTGCACCAAGCTCTCCACTACTATTCACAGCTCTGATTCCTATAGGAAAAGGGATGTAGCAAAGCTAGAGAAGATTAAAAAAAGAAGGAAGACCATGATCAGAGGCACAGGCAGTCTTCCATATGAGCACAGTGGGTTAACAAGAGACTGATTATTCACATTTTTTTCATAATTTAAAACTTCAGGGACTTCCAAATGAATTGCAGTTAGACACCCACTTAAATTATTACATTACACTTTTAAAATAAAAAGAATTACTTCCTCAAACAAAGCATAACAAAATTGTAGACCTCAGGTGGCCTCAGGTGATGCTGTGGAGCTCAAAAGGATATAACGGTGTTCAGAGAGAAAAGACCATTAATGGAGGACAAATCTAGTAGTGAATATTAACCGGCTGAACAACATTCCCTGCATAACATCTTTAACAAAAGGCTAAAATACATCTGTAAATATAAAGCTCTCTGGAGATACAAAATAAATAGTATTGCCTTAGTGAGAAAATCTTTAGAAGAGTAAGAAAAAAAATCTACTTTATTCATACATTTATATCAACAGCAAATACAGTTTACGGAGTGATATTATCATAACCTATCCTCGTACTCATGTTGCACATTTCTGTATTTGCCAGGGCAAAACACTGCTGTAAAAACATACAGATAACGGCACAGTTAAGTTTAGTCAACCATCTAAATGTTAAAATTCAGTCTCTGAACTATGCAGCTGATAGTATATGAATGAGTCATAGAAACTTGCTATTTATGAAGAAAATGGCAAATGCTTAGTTCTGGCTTTTCTCATTACTTTTTATATCACCTGTTTCTTCCCAGTATGCAGCTTAGGTATCATTGATCCTCATCATTTATAGAAATGTAAATGTATTTTAGATGTCAGGCAACACGGCTCATGCCATTGCAAAGTAGTCATGCAAAATAGAAGCTCTGCTGCTTCAACTTTTGTTCTTTATTTACCAAGTCTTTGAAGAGGAACTCCTGCTTTCCCAGACTGGGCCGCGTGCCTTTCAGTGGCGGGTTGCCAGGTCTCCCACTCTGTGTTCCTGGTCGGGAGTCCCGGGGCTGCAACTAAGACATGCTGAGGAGCTCTGATGCTACATGATGTCCTCTCCTTCAACTGAGCCCAGTCCACCTTCCAGCCTGTGCTGGGAATTGTGCTTGGTGCCCACCTCCAGCTATACCTTCATCTATACATGTCTTTGACCTTTCTCCTTTTGAAGCCAAAAAGAGCTCTGTGTATTCACTATCTGAAGCAAGAAAAAAAAAAAAAAAAGATGGATGTGCAAATACTAATTAATTTTTAAATGATAGCCTGAACTTTAAAAAAATATGTTGACAGCTCTCAAGTCACACTCAGTAAATCATTCGAGTGTGGCTTCCATCCCAGGATGGCCTCATGCGATTGCCAGGAGAGCTGGTAGGTAAACAGAGTGGCTTTGGGGTGGAAACAAGCTAGTTGGAGCCAGAGGGACCCATCATGAGGTTGCCGTAGGACCCCAACTAGCCCCATATAGCCCCATATAAATAGGAGAAACCAGGGAAGCTGTTACTATCTTGCCCCTGCATATGAATCCTGAGACACCCTTGTTTTTAGCTATCCAATATACGTGGGATATTACTCATGGCTCTTGACCACATGAAATATCTGCTCGCAGGGTCAGCAGCGCTGCCGTACTCGAAGTATTCCAGCAAAACACTCCTGTTGCCATAGCTGCGTGGGAACTGAAAACCCAGCTCTGCCCTCACTTACAATAATATACATTTCAAGGACATCACTGATTTCAATAAGCAAGGACGTGATGTTTGAGAATTCAAAAATTGGCCCCTTCTTTCTGGCCAGAAGAGAAAGGCGTGAATGTCCAATCACGGAAACAGTTATCAGCATATAGCCATGCATGTTTCTGAGAAAGATATCTGAACAACGGCATTAAATTATTCATCAGCATGTATTAATTCATCAGCATATGACAGAGTCTATGGTCAGAGTGTCACTTGCCATTAAGAGTACCAACTACAAATTCCTACCATTAACTGAAACACAAAACTGTAATAAATCTATCGTATGAAATTGTGTCTTATGTCTGGAAGAGAGCAAGCAGCAACTACATATAAGGAAGGAAAGGAAAGCAGATAGGCAGCTACAAGACTAGCATGATTTAAATAGAATGCAAAGCTTTAAAACACTTCTTAAGGAAAAAGCAATTTAAGGCATAGAGTAAATACAAACTAGAAGAAAATAAAATATGAATTTGCTAAAGCTAACCATGCTGGAAAATCACATATCCTTTCTAGACAGCAGCCATTCTCTTAGGCAATGGGAATGTTACATGTACTCAGTGCAAAATATCTGACACAACAAAAATGTGACTTAAAGAAGACAGGGATAAGTATAAGCAATGCATAAAACTGACTGAAAGGGCAGAAAATTCCCTTTGGGGTGAATGGATGTGGAATCAGTGGAATTCTGCAGGAATCGATCCTGTAACTAAACTTATTTAACAGCAATATGACTAAACTTATTTACCAGCAATACTGTAACAACTTCTTAAGACTTGGCCCCAAAATGTCTGAATTTACTAATGAAATTTGCTGATAACACAAAGCCAAAATGAATCACCCATATAGACGGAGCTGGTCTGTAAAGAGATATTATTACATGGCCCTTGAGGACCAAAATACTAGAAAGAGGATTCAACATAACAGTATGAAACACAGGCCTATTGGCCAAGAGTGGCTGCCATAAATTCGGGCTATAAACCAAGATAACTTCACCCTGTGGTGAGCTCCAGTCTTGGAGATTTCAAGACTTTCCAGTAGAAAGAGGAAATGATTTGGGAAAATGCAATTTTCCAGGTGGAATGCTTTCCTGCACTCAGAAAAGAATTTTAACTTGAAAACATGCTAAAAAAAGTACAATGAGACTATGAGTCAGACAGGATTTGGGATGCATCTGCCTAGACCATTTATTTATGGTAAGCTTCATGAAAATACTGGGCTTTAAACATAAAGCCAGACTTTAGTAGAGTACAATTTGGAACAACTAATTAAGAAAAAAAAAAAATAAAAGAAAAGATGAACCTCCTCTCCTGGCTCACTGTAGGCCTAACAGCTTCTCTCTTTGCCCCACACTCACTGGCTCCTTGGGCCAGGGACAGTCCCTTCCTTCCCCTTCCCTGCCTGGTTACCCCTCAGCCCCGAGCCCTGAGTTGGTGTAGGAACATAAAACAAGGAAATCAAATAACTATCATCCATCACAACAGGCTACCAGGAGGATAAGAGCAGAGACAAAGAATTTTCTGCTCCAAGCAAAACTTGCCTCTTTGACAGAGGTAAATATCTTAAGAAAATCACATTGCACAGCCTAGTTCCTCCACAGTGATGTCAGATGAACAGCCCAGGGCAGCCTTAAAACTCTTTAGCAGACTTGCAGTGCTTCATAAGGTGGAGAGAAGTGACAGAGAAATGGGTGGTTTGCCTGTGTTGTCATCAAGGATGGGGTTAATGCCAGTCTGCAGCATCTTGGGACACTTTGCATTCAGCCCTATAACACAACATCAACATAAAACTTCCCAAAACTTTTGTTGAGTTTTCTGTGTTATCTTGGCTTTAGTATTAAGGCAGGCTGTCTGCTCGTAAATTAGACGCTTGTCTCATTACAAATTTTCATCAAAGAGCCTAAATCCGTCCGAAGTCAAGTGTTTAATCTCAGTTGGATGAAGTCTGTTTTTTCCTTTTTCAGAAGAAGAGATGTGACCCAAAGCAAGCCAAATCTAAGGAAGGCTGAATTCATGGCTAAACAACAGGGCTGGGATTCAGAAGGTCTGGACAATATCCTGGACTGCCACAGATTTCCTGTATGAACTAAGTATATTTGCAATATTCATTTTTCCCCCTAGGAAAAATGTGAATAGTTCTATCAAGCTAGTAAACTGAATTTCTAGAATTTATGAACTAATATTGTCTAAGTACTTTGACACACTTTTTTGAGACAGTATGGAGCTGCAAAAGATTTAATATAAATTATATTTCATTGCTTCATATAGCAGAGTGTCTCTACCTGGAGCTTTTTCTGTCTCTTAGTAGAAGTCTAAATTACTCATTCACAGCAGATTTTAAATGTGAAATATTGGCTTAATGCTATTTTTCACTTAATACAATTCATTTAAATCTATTTGGCTTTTCATCATTTAGTCTTAATCTGCTCCCTTCAAACTACTAATGCTTCCCTACATTCAGACCTTTCTAATTGCTTCTGCTTTAAAGACACGCGGACACTTACCAAACTTAATGATTGCTTAATTAGCTGTCTGATCATAGTGTTGCTGCTTTCCAGCAAGACACTTCTACTGCTCTTTCCAGCTACAAGCAGGTCAGCTGAAGTCCCTCACACTAAACCTCTCAGCGCTGGCAATCCTTGGGGTCTGCTGCGTTATTGAAATTCCGGATGTTACCCACAATTCTCAGAAATAAATGCCTTAAATTGAAGCTGGCAAATATTCCCCGTATAATTGATGATTCATTCATGAAGGGGATGGGACATGAATGGAGTAGGGTCCTAAGCAGCGTGTCTTAGGGGAAGGGATGTTAGTCAAATTAGTAGCTTCATTCCAGTTTCACCACCTGTGATATTGTCTTCAGAGCTTTTTAAAACCTCACAGGATGAAAATAGCTTCGAATCTGTCAAAAAAGAGAGCTTTTATAAGTATTCACATGATGATTCATAAGGTTTTACTAGGGTATTTTCAGAAGGATGTAATGCTTGAGAGCAGATGATATGTGAAGCCTAAGTGGGCAATGTTGCAGACTTTTAAGGAAAAAATTCTCCTGTATGGAAAAAGAAGTGTCATAAGGTGTTCCTGTGCAGCTCCAAGAAACAAAGAAGAAAAGTTTTATAAGAGACACATAAGGCTTTCTAGCCTGGGGGACACAGTAGGAGGATTCTGGCTCGTGTCCTGTCCTCACAGGAGAAGAAAGCAAAGGCAGACGGGAAGCAGCCGGCACTTTGGACAATGACAGGCTCCATCTTAACCTCTGAAAGCTTAATTCCACCTTGGCTGAGAGCAAGATGAAAGTAAACAAGGAAGGTTTCTATTATTAAACACAACCCTACTGCTATTTTTAAATTTTATCCATTATTGCAAATAATGAATAGCCTTCTGCAAGGCTTAGGAATAACAGTCTGAGAAATCTGATGCTTGATGAAGTTTTCCATTCCTCTGGGAGTGGAAACCCTGAAAGAAGAGTCCTGGTGCATCACCATGGTCACAGTTATATCAGCTGCCTGGAAGTTGCTACCTTAAGGGCTGAGGAAGGGCAAGAAACCTCTTCCAGAGAAATGCAATAACGAGAAAAGATCTTGGTGTGCAACAAAGCTGCATGACACAAAGCAACCCTTGAGCAAAAAAAAAAAAAAAAAAAAAAAGGAAAGCAAGCAAGCAAGCAAGCAAGCAAGCAAGCAAGCAAGCAAGCAAGCAAGCAAGCAAGCAAGCAAGCAAGCAAGCAAGCAAGCAAGCAAGCAAGCAAGCAAGCAAGCAAGCAAGCAAGCAAGCAGTAAGGAACTGCAAACTCTTGATTTGGAAACTTTAAGCTACTGGAAACTATACATTACATAGCATGGAAATCTTACACGTACAAAGTGCACTGGATGGCTCAACCACCACAGGCGGAAGGAAGTCACCCTTTAGAGAGTGCAGCCTGTAGTGAAGTCTCTGGGTCAGAAAGAAGCCCCACAGAGGCTATCCTGTAACGCAAATCATTGGTAGGTCATTGGTTTGATCTTACAAACCAAGCCCCATGCTTGTAGTACAGTAGTGCTTTTAAAAATGTTTGTAAATGCATTAAAAAATACCCTCCTGAAATCTTGCAGACGTACATTATATTGCATTTACAAGAAATCATTGCGGATCTTTACCATCTTTTATATTGACTATTTCCTTTGCAGGAAGATTTCATAGAAGATATGATTCTATGATTCTATGAAATCATTGCAGATCTTTACCATCTTTTATATTGACTGTTTCCTTTGCAGGGAGATTTCATAGAAGCCAATGACATGCTTTTGAGTAAAATGATATTGAAAATAAAGTTTATCAGAGTGTGACTTCATGCAGGCAAAGGGAATTTAAGTTCTCACCTGTAAGTTCACATAGTTGTCTGCTCCTGGAATATTAACTTTTTCTGAGAGGAAGCCTCAATTTTTCAGTGACTGATATTGTTGACTTGGGAAGAGTCCCAAGTTATAGATTTCTTATTTTTCCACATCAGTGATATGATTTTAACAAGAATTATGTCATTTGGATGAGATGAGACCCACTGGAAGTACTTAGGTACTTAATACACTCCATACAATTCTTAAGTATAATCATAAATTGCACATAAACTGCTGCATTAATTCAGTGTTCTGTGCCAGTCATTTACATCATGATTTTTCTGTGCCCAGACATCATCTCTGGGGTTCATTAATTTATTATTAACACAACATTTGATAAATTGCAAGCAATGCTGCTGTGACTGGGAGAAAAGAAGAAAGGTGTTATGTGAAAGCAATGCTGTAGGAAGAAGCAGAAATCATTGTAAATATCATTCAGAATTACTCATCTGTAGGAAGAGTGGTAAGGACTACTGTCCCTATCCATAAAAATACAACAGTTTTAAAAAATAAGATTGCAATAGAGGATAGAAGGAAAATCTATTGGATCCATCTCTCCACCTGTTTGAACTACTCATCTGCATTACAATGGCCAATTTTTAAAGAAAGTGGAATCTAAATGGACATTAAAAATGCTTACTTATTAATGCCAGCTGAAATCAAGCCAGAGACTATCTCCAGGTTGTTATTTGCAAAGAAAAGAAGAAACTAAATCTGGTCTAGTGACACCTCTGCAACTTCTTTTGTATTCTTTATTTACATATATAGCACAAAGTACCCTGTATCTTCAAAATCTGCAACTGTTTTAATCTACTGAAGCTCTCTTTCCACAGTAACATAGTTATTGTCCCAGTAGGCTCTATTTTAAATAGTGCTATATCAAATCTGTCAACTTCGTTGTACTTAACTATGATAAAAACATTTTGATTTAAGTAACTCATCATATTCTGAAGTCATACATCAGATCGGTAATTAATAGTCACTTTAGTACTTGAAAAGCCATGTCAGAAGTTAAAACAAACATTTACAAGAAGATAGATACCATAAAGAATAAACAGAAATCCTGTGCATTAATAGTGAGATATCTGAGCCTGGGACACGGCTGGACTCCACACTGGGAGGTCACCCTGCAAGTTCAGAGTCTTCTGCACTGCAGAATGGTGGCCCCAGATGACTCTGCTGTGCCTAAAACTCACCCACAGAAGGAAGCAGATTGAAGCCTACGCGAGCTCCTTAGACATTAGAGATGCACCTCTAGCCAGAAGAGCTTTGAGTTCTTCTAGCCAGGTATCAATTTAAGCCAACATCAAAAGTGCAGAGAGGTTTTCAGAGGGCACTCTTTGTCTCCTCGGCTTTGATCAGGTCTCAAACCTTTTTCCTATAGGACCCATGTTTTTCAGGTAACGAACTGTACTTTGAAGCTGGGATGGGCAATAGGCTGTTCCTTCTATGGAGCTCGGATTTGACTCTGTATGTCTGTTTAGTTTAACTCTGAACATATTTAAACATCCATAGGTGTACACAGGAGGATGGCAAACTTTAAGCTGTATTAAGAAAGAGAATGTTAACAGTTCACAGGTAGAGACAAGGGCAAATTAATGAGTAACCAGCAGAACTTGCCCTTCTGTTTATCCGGTTATGAGCTGTACTTTGATGTGCTGGTCTCTGGGCTCTCCAGCTCCATGATAGACCCCACTTAACCTTCCCAACTCTGCTTTCTGCCTTGAGGCCTGCCCATTATTGGGCCATTACCACTATTGAATCATTTGCAATTAGACAGGTACAGCTCAGACAGCTGTGGAGGACTGAAAGCCAGAATTACTCTGTTTTGACTGCAAATAGAAGAACAATAAAGCCATATTTGGTTTAGAAACAAAACAAAACAAAAACAAAAACTAATCTCTGAATGAGTGGAAAGCTCTGAATTGGCCCACCTGAAAATCTAAGGATTTTTTTTTTCTTTTTCCCAGAATTGATTCTAACTTCAGAGTCAAGTCAACTGTGATGAGCAACTAGGGCAGTCTGGGGTCAGGCAGGGCACATTCGTAGGGTTAGTAGCCATCGGGCACATGTTCCTGCCAATGTGTGATTTTTGTCTCAAAATGTATTTAAGTTAGCAAGACCATGGGTGGGAATGACAATTTACATAATCCTTCAGCTGACATGGCTGATATCACAGTGTTTAAGACTGGCGATGAGACCAGGAATCCTGATTTGCATTAAATGCTTCCCAGAGATATTGCCTTACTTGCTTATTGGTGAAGAGATGCTTTCTTGGTCTGATGAAAGGCTTTTGTCTTCTCTGTCTCTGCAAATCAAACAGAGTTTTCTGATTTTCTTCCTTCTTCAGAAAAGTGTTAGTTTTGTCACATGTAGAAAGCTAAGAAAAGGCCCACACTTGAAATACATAAAATCTTAAATTAAGGGGACTTCCGTGGATCTTCAGTGATAGATGGCTTGTTCCTGTATGTCTGAATTTAGCAGGCTCTGTAACCTAACTGCAAGCTATTTGGAGAAAAGCTACTCAGGCTTTATACGTAGTCCATTTTTCTGAAAATTTAGCTTTATACACCCACAGGTAAAAGTTGCTTGGAAAACCACTGACAGTTCCCTGTGGAAATGGTCCGTAAGGAGCGACTGACTACCAAGGATCTGGACACCCTTCCTCCTGTTTCCAGTCACCTCCTGCATGTCTTACCCCAGACCAGGATCCCTTGGCACTTTCATCTTCCAGTAGGAAAACTATATTTCCTCAAAATAAGTCCCAATTTTGGTCCCTTTTGTTCCCCCAACTTCACCTATTTTTCTCCCAGACTCTGAAAAAGTCAATCCATATGTTTTTCTTTTGATTTGTCATTTTGAATTAATCAGATTTTTTTTAAAATGTCTTAAAGTAGCCAACTGCAAATTAATTACAAATATCTGAAGCCACTCTCCACCTAATGAGCCAACCAAATACTTCAGAATCCAGATTGTCCAAAGAAATCACTATTTTTTAGGCTTGATGACACATTGCATACTGAAAGTTAAAACCATCCAAGTGTATTGCCAAATGCTGAGATGAATAATTGCAACCCAGAGGACATCATAAACTATTCGCCCCAGACATTTTGAGAACATATATAGATGTACACTTGTGCTATTCATGGATCGGTGCATGAATAGCTAATTGGGAGAACTTTTCTTGGTTGTGGATAAATACAGAGCACAATAGTGGGCGAAGATGTACTAAGACTAAAAACGTCCTTCTAGTACTCACTTCCAAATCATCTACATCAACAGCGGAGTCCTAGCTCAGGTACTGGAGCTGCATGAGAACAAACCTATAGCTGAAACATTAATAGAGGGTCTCATGAGAGTCACTGGCCAAGGGTCAAAAGCTTAAGGAATTTTTGTCATTCATTTACACTTTTAAACTATTGGATTCAGAAAAATTCATGAAGTTTTTTTAACTTTTTTTTTTCCAGAATATTGGAATTATGCTGAAGTTAAGATCGCCTACTTGTATAAGATTGTAGGAAAAGTAAGTGAATGGACTGTGAGATCTGATCCTCGGCTGTCTGAGACTAGTGCCATGTAACTCCCTCTAAGCCTTATAAGCATGAATTTAAAAGTGAGATTTTTTCTTAGGTGCCACTAAGCTCTTTCAACATCTCAGTCCTCCAGTGCTGACAAACATTTTCTAGTTTCCAGCTTTAGTGGTGCCAGATGTTATACATGTTATATATGTGATACCAGTTACTACTTGGCTTTCCCATGGGTTTTGGCAGAGGTGGCAGAACGCGGAGCCCTACCTCTATTCCTCCCTGAGGTCTCCACCAGTGTTGTAGGGGGACATCCAGGAGACAAAATAGCCTTGGTTTTGTGTCTTTGGGTTCATCCAAAGACAGGTTATCTGAACTGAACACTTAACTGAGATGGTTAAATAGAAATGATTTGGGTCTAAACAGGGGCAAACTAGGACTGCCTATGTCTTCCAAGCTAGAGTCAGCCTGTGTTTGAGGCATCAGGACAAGGAAAAAGAGCTATAGCTTGAACAAGGTACATCTTGTACTTTTAAGGGGTTTTGTTTGTTTGTTTTTAATTTGGAAAAATACAATTCCATATGTTAAGAGTCCTTTCAAGTATCTGGATTGATAAATTATTGTCCTGTTCCAAAAACAGGATGTTCCAGTCTTTTTAGTCAAAATTACTAAAATGATTCTTTAAAGATGTTGTATTTTTGAAGGAAACAATATTTTTCCCTTTGTTTTTTATTGTTGAGCAATAAGGTCCAGTTAAAGTGTTCTTTTTAACAGAGGCCATATGGTTTGGGCACTTATGTGAATAACAGAAGCTAGAATCTGCAGGAATGATTAAATTGTCTAATTCATCACCTGACTAAGGCACAATCATTCTCTACAGCACAATTTTCTATAGTATTTGGATTAGTTTTTAATTTTGAAATCGCTTCTTGCCAATCCAGCTCAGCATAATAAAATATCGCCTAATAGTCAGGGTCCATTATGAATTATGTCTTTCTAGACATACTTATTGATTCCTTCATTATTTGCAAAGCATTTTCTTCTTATCCTACTGAGACAGCAGCTGAAGCCCAAGGCATTAATTAAGAGCAGGTGAAGAATGCAAGCAGGAAGCCAGGGATAAGCAGTGGCTGGGGGCTATTGCTAAAGCCTTTCCAAACAGAAAGCGCTGGCTTGCCTTGAAAAGCAATCTCAGTTACAACAGCAAAGGCTCAGAAATGCAGGAGGATTTCAGCATAAAGAACTGCTCTTCATTTTGCTCTTTTGTTGTCTCCCAAATTCAATGCTTGTATTTAATTGATACATGAGTTTAATTCATGCCACTGGTGATAGTCTTTAGGATGCTGCTAGGAAAACACTTATTTTACCCATGGGGAAGTCTGTAAATAGTTTGATACAGCATATACTTAAAGTGGTTTGAGATAAAGTTCAACCTGAACTGCATGTCAGTTAGCTTGTAATGTGTCCCTGTCTGTATTGTTACAGAAAGATAAGGATATTAAAATACAGACAATTATAAATGATAGAACATAATTAATGGAAAACACTGAGTAATGAAGTAATGTTTGTCTTGTATTCATAGGGCTTGATAATTTGCATCTTTCTATTAAGACAAGAGGCTTGTACAGTCCAAGGAGCTACCTGTGCAGTCCGTGAGAATAGACATTTTAGAATACACACAATGTAATAAAATAGTTTTAGAATGTCACACAATATAAGTTTTTGCTTCTATAAGCTACTTCTTGAATGCAGACACCGTTCCCCTCCTCCTCCTGCTCCCCCCATATACATGTATGTATATATATATATGTACACTGACCTGTATCCTGTATTCTGAGACATTAATATCTGTGGCCCTAGGAATGTGCCTACATTGATAATGCTACAGGTATCTAGAAGTTTTGCAAAAAAAGCTGGATTTGGTGGTTGGAGAGGATTGCAGCTCCTGGGGAGGTGCCTCGCGCTATTACCAGTTTGATGGGAATCCAGCCAGCTCCACTACTCCTCTCCGGCCTGGCTCTTTGGGACCTTCTGCCCCACACAGGCCCATGGGGAAGTCAAGGCGACCTGTTTTAGGGCCCGTCCAGTCTCAGCAGTGACAAGAGAAGATGCATGCAGGTGGCCAAGGGCTCTGAAGGGCTTTGTAGGCCCATAGCTGAACGCCGGTGGGTTCGACCCTGTGAGATGCTCACAGATGCCGGCAGCTCTACGGCCCACAGGAGCCCTCCTGGTGGCAGAACTTCTGGGATAAGGGCAGACCCGGCCTGAAAGGGGCAAATTTGCTGGTGCCATGAGGGACAGCAGCACAGCTCTCCATCCCTCTTTCCCATGCTCATTCCCACGGCAGGAGCAACCTCAGTCTTTCCTTTCCCATGCAATAAAATCCTGTTTCAACTACACTGCGGAGAAGCCTGGAGCTGCCAAGGCAGGGGAGCCTTTCTCTGCCACATAACTTCTGAAAAGGGGGTTTTCTGAGTGTATCTAGTTCTGTAAAAGATATAGATACAGATATAGAAATAGATAGATATCTATTACAGAAGAAATGCATGATAAATGCTGTTCCCTCTTCAGAAAAGGTTTCATAGCCTTCCATTCTTCCAGCTCTATTATATTTCTGAAAGATACCTGGACATATGCTTTTAAGCAAGATAGAGTAAATCAAATAACTACCAGCCATCACAGTGTTTCAGTACAGGAAATCCAGGATCACCTGGATTTAGTCTGTTGGTGTGGTGTGTCCTTATACTCATCTTAATTAAGTTGCATTAAGCCATATATTCCTTAGGCTGTTGAAGTAGAAAGTGAAATACTAACTCACCCACATCCTTCAACATGACCCTGACCCACTGAATCAGTGATAAAACTGCATCAATCCTCACAAAGTTTTGAAACATAAACAACACAGGTTCTGTACAAAATCTTTAAATTTGTTTTCTCTCATTCCTCTTCGGTCCATTGTGGTGTTTTTAACTACTATTGTCACTAACAGCATGATGATATAAATGCCTATTTTTTCACAGTTTTATCAACAACACATCACAGAGAAGGCTATTATGGATGTGACATTAAAATGAAACAAAAATGAACAAAACAGGAAACACAAAGGATAGACGTGCTGGGTTACAGTATGAAAAGCAAATCTATTTACACATATTAATCTATACAACATCACAGTCTGTACATTTTGTAGAAAATCATCACATTCATTTACATCATCTTAAATTTTTGCTCTATTTGGCAGATAAAAAATTATCAATAAAGAGAACAAGAGAATTTCGAACTAATATTCGTACTAACGCTCCAGAAAAAAAATGCAGCATATAATAAACTTACTTTGGGAAATAGAGCAGTTTGGGGCATTTCGATCCCTGGCTTAGCTGACAACAGAAGTGTTAGTGCTTTTGAAGTGACTTTATACTGTTTGCAAAGGTGAAACCAGGTTCAGCGCCACCCTGCCAAATCCACCGGCCCCCCGCTCCTTTCCGCTGTTGTACCGATCTGCTCCCCATAACACACATGGCAAAACGCATTATTATTTCAACAGTCTTCGATCAATAAGCAAAATAGCACTGTAGATGAACTGTTGCTATTTGGTCGTGTCAGGGTACTCCTGACAACCCAGAGTTTATATAGGCACTCATGGTAATGTAAAGGTATGCACAAAAAGCAGTGATGCTCTTTGCAGCATGACTGTGCACAGGCATTAATGGTTCCAGCAACACCCCTTGCATCCTCAGGAGCTTTGGCTGCAGATTTTTCAACAGTTCTACTTTTCTTATCAAATATGCTTTGTTTTCATTGGAGATTCGAGAAAAAAAAATCCGTATAAAGTGAATTTAATACAAAAAAAAATCCTTTTAACCTAACAAAAATAAGAAAGAAATAATGGAAGTGATCTCAGTCCCTAAGCAGAGACGCTTGCACTCAGAAATGCCTTATTTCATTAGCAGTCCCAGACTACCTGATTGCTGATGCTCCATTGCAGGGCTGTATGCAGCACCCATCACCACACTGTCGCAGCGAAATGCGCACTCCAGATTTGCTCGGAGTCCTTACTGAAATGCAGCCCAAATTCCTAACATTTCTTAAACATAGACACCGCTTTCAATGGCTAAAATGATGTTCCTCACTTCGCTGCGGCTTTTTTACCAAGGAAATGGGAGTTTAGACTCCCAGGCCAGCTTAAAAGAAAAATATTTGAGTTCAGATGGCAGAAAAAAAATGCCGTTCATATTCTCATTGCATGTCATTTGCCAGTTGCTGGTCAGCAGTTAAAATGAGTGGATGATCTGCAAGCAGAGTGAGATCCGCAGTGGACGGCTTTTGTCAAGAGAGGTGCTGGAGTTCTCTGCTCTTTGTGGCTGAAGCAATTACAAATGGAGAGGGCACGGGGGGGGATTGCGAAAAATATTTGAGAAAATGCCCTGCAGGGAGAATTTTAGAATTTTGACATCTCTAATTTCTCAGAGAGGGAATTAAGATGTGACTTCAACAGCAGGAGACTTCATATAAGGAAAATGTCTCATACTGAGGAGCACTTCAGTTTAGTAGATGATCTTTCTATAAAAGACAAAGAAGACCAAACACCCAAATCAAAGCAAGAAACAACTGCTGGAACCTGAATCCACATAAATCCAAACAAGCAACAAGCACTTGGGTCTACCTGGAAGGCATGGGACTCAGAAGTAGATGTCTAACTTGTAGGTGCCAATATTAGAATAAGTGAATTTCACCTGATTTTCTAAAGAATCCAGCTGAAATTGGTTCTGCAGAGGAATATTTAAGTCAAGTAATGGAAAATATATGTGTGTTCATATATATACATAGAGAGAGAGAGAGAAAAATTCTGGTCATGATTAACATGGACTAATCTGTCACAACGCTTTGCGCAGGCATTGTCAGGACATGGAGCTGATAACACTCACTCCCAATGAAGGGAGCAGGGAGAAGCAAAGCTCACCAAGTAACCACGTGAGGAGAGGGGAGCCTGTTACTGCTCTTGCTCAGGAACCTAGAGCCCACACCACAGCCTCCTGGCTTT
>NW_010586807.1:81842-113669 GCF_000705375.1 Tinamus guttatus | reverse complement strand
CAGGAACAAAAACCCTGCTTTCCTCCCCTGAAGAGTACAACTCAGTTTTGAACTTGGCCCAACCATAGGATTGTGGGTCAGAGAAAGACTGCAGAGGAATAAAAAAAAGAGAAGAGCAGAATGTGAAAGGCCATTGGGGAAGGCATGTCCCTGCCTTGATGCCTTTGCATCCTCCCTTGGCACAACAAGGTCTAAGGGAGAGAGCTCTCAAGGATGCCAATGATGCTTTCCTGAACTGTCTCTTTGATCCCTAGAGTTACCACAGCCCAAGGAAAGTCAGTTTGTCTCCTCAGGGAGAGCAAAATGTAATGAGAGACAAGACTAGGAGGACCTATCCTGTTTTAGTATGTCATAAAAATGAAAAAAGTATTAGATGCATAAAACTGGTTTGCATTTTTTTGCATAAATTTTAATATGATGGGGTGTCTGAGTGTGTAAAGGCATCCGAAGTTCAAACGGGCCTCATGATGGTGGGGTTAACGCTGGAAGGGGTTAACGCTGGAGCTTTGCATGACATTCTGGCAGATCAGAATCTTGTGGCAGTAAAAACTGATGAGCATCATGCCTCTGGGCCTTTGCAAACTTGAAAATGCTTGTAGCAAGCAGCATGCAGTAAAGCCATCTCAGAAAAACACGTTATCTATACTTAGATTCTATGACTTTTAAAGGAGGGATGAGGCACTTTGGCTAGATAGAAATACATACAGAGCCTCCCTTGTGTGCCACTCTTCCCTTCCCATGCAGGCAATTGAAAGTCATCAGAAAAATTAGTAAGCCCAGTTCTACCACGAATTCTATCACTAATGCAGCTTTACTGCCTCCTGTGGCCCTACTTGCTGCAAGAACAGTAGGATACTGCATGTCCACATTTGCACTGCAAGTCCACATGCATATTTGCCCTATTGAAAAATGTCTGCTGTTTTGCTACACCTTACAATGTATTCCCTCATTTACTTTATAATCTAGAAATCATTAAAATGCAGATCTTTCTCTGTGCTCATCTAATTAAAGCAAAGACAGTTTTCTCTAGAATTCACAATGAATTCTAAGAACATAATTGGCAATGCATCATGCAGACCAGGCTGATGGAACTGATTGCTTGAAAACTCTGTTTCTACACCACGATTCCCTCGCTATTTCATCTCGCCTGCAGAACCTGCTTTGAACACAAAGACGAGTCTGTTTGAATGCCTGTCAGGTGTGCCTTTCCACTTCTGTGTTGCAGCGGAAAATATAAATTCTGCATTCGAAAACTAATCTCTCACATATCCAAATATGATCTAATTTTCAGGAAGCTGAGCATTCCTAATGCCGTGCAAAGAAGCCTGAAGTGCACAGATGTATTTAACTCAGGAATACCAGCAACCCCTCAAAAGCTCCAATGTGTCTTTATATATTTGTAGTGGGGATTTTGTGATTATGGTTGTTCAGGGATGAAGGAGAAACACTAAAGGTCAGCAATGGTTTTTGGGTCTAACGTCCTTGGGTATAGTTAGTATATATAAAATTCAAATATAAATGTATGGTTCTATCTTTAGACACTACTGGGCAAGGTAGTTCTCTCCAGCAACTCGCAGTTACTTCACCAAGTGACAGCAGAAAACACTAAGAATGACTGGAGGTCCCCAGTAGTCATAAGGTCAGATCTGGCAAAGTAACAGCTAAATAATTATGTTTTAATGCCAAAAAAGAAGAAGAAGAAGAAGAAAAAACCCTACTGCATAAAGGCAGGTGTCATATAGTTATATGTGTCATAGTGTTACCACCTCTGTAGCATGTGTGACCATTAGGGCATTTGCTATTTTTGCTTTGACATAACTCTCTATGACTCCAGGATAATAAATGGCGTTTGACTGATAAATAGGTAAAGCAAAACAGACCAAGAGGTGCCCGCACATTTTGACAGATGCCAATAACATTCCTAGCCCTGGCAATATTTTCAGGAATGTACACATATGCCATGCAAGGCATTCTCCTTTGCTGCCATGCCCCTCTGTTCCTGGAAATGCAAAGGGCCTTGGATTCTGCTAGTTCCACACAATCTGTTATCTGAAATATTAGGGCAATTCTCTTTATGGATCAGCGGTACTCATATAAATACATATTATTCACACTTACTATTTAGAGTGGACATGGTCAACTGTGACACGAGAAGTAAACATAACTGGATTTATTTCTTTAAAGATTGCAAATGTTCTTTGTATATTTATAAGAACTTGTCACTTCTATATCTTTTTTTATGAAGTGACTACATAAAAGGCTTGATGCTGCTGGAAATTCTTGCCATTTATGCCTTTTATGGTAATTTTTAGGGATTGTCTTTTTTTTTTTTTTTTTTGCTGGACTCATATCCAGGACTAAATTTTAAATCTGCTCAGACACAAAATGGAATAAAGCTAAAATATTTACATTATTTCTTAAATGGGAGTTATAACTTTATTGCCATATTCTCTGTTTTAATTGTCAAGGTCATAGATCTAGAGGCATATTTTAATGAAAATATTATACGAAAGCATTATTTCAATGGGTAATAAGCTATCCAACCTCTTTATCTTATGCCAGACTTTTCTAGCGATAAAGTACCTCTTCAGAAATTGTTTAATATAAGATCAACACAAATCTCTTGCATTTTAAATAGAGGAGCACAACTGGTGGCTACAATAGTGCTATTGGCTAATGGTGATGTTTTAATCATAACTATTGTAGTAGGCTTTCTGATAGGGACTGCAAAGTTAGGACTACTTTCTGTACCAAAACCTAAAAAAAAAACAACCAAAGAAACAAACAAAAAAGGCACCTTCAGAGGAGACAGCAAGATAGGAATCAAGTAGAAAGTCATCTCTGAACTAAATGAAGATTCATACAAGTATCTAAAAACTTCTACTTTTTTTCCCCCCTCTGTATAAATAATACTGAGGATTTCCTGGGTTACTACACTGTGGTTAGTTATAGCCTGATATTTCTTTATTTTGCTTTTGTTTTCCATAACTAGTGCCTATATCCTCAAAGAAAGAAATATTACTTTAAATAAAGTGCAAGGAATTTTCTTGTTTCTCATCCAAACCTTCATACGTTCCAAAGCTCTCTGCATTGAGAGGGCACAGTTCAACCCAGACAGACTGAAGAGAAAGGAACCGTATAGTAAATTAGTTTTTAAATAGTTATGGCTAATAAATGACAAGGGAACATCATATTTCATATGATTGGCATAAAAAAAAGCACAAAGCATCCATGGAGCAGATGTCTCTGTTATTGCCTCGTTGGCTGCACAAACCAATTTCCCGAATATCGATATGTAGAAAAGCAAAGCACTAAACTGTACATTTTAGAAAATATCACATCAAGCCACATAATGATTGATAAACCCCACAGTTTCCTGCTTCCCCCCTTTAGGGGAGCGAGCTGATTTATATCATGGTGGTCTCTGTCTGCATAAAAGACTGAGCTCTTGAATGCCGATGGAGCTGGGAGACGCTTTCCGACCCGTTCCGGGAGATGGAAGAGCTGTGGAGTCTGTAGTCCCTGCCTGCCGTCTGCCTCCAGCACAGGCTGCGCCACTTCCTCTTCAGCTCCCCTTGCACCTAGGTGTGAAAGAAAACACACGCCAAGTGAAAACATTGCTTTTTCACATAAGCAATGTTTCCACATTTACTGGCTGTCAAGCGCGGACCTCTGGGAATAACTTCTAATCAGTTTTTACAAAGATTATAAAATTGAGGCAAAGACAGTGTCTACAGTATGTTAGGAGAAACCCCAAGGCCACTCTCAAAATCAGATTTGAAGCATTCGCACTGGAACAGAAGCTCTTGGTGGGTAGCTATTAATCATATGTATTTGAAGCATAGAACCAAATGATTAGGCCAAGATCAGGCATTCCACAGATATCAAAGACCAGAAGAGAACTCCAAAGACTTGACTTCAATTCCCTGTGCAAGCAGATGTTTTCCTCAGGCAGATTCCTTCTGTCTGACACTGTATAATGTTTAAAGTACATTTTGCTTTAAAAATTGGCTGACATCAAGAGGAAATCCTTTCTTTTCCCTCATTTGCAATTAGGAAAGCTGCTACATGCTGAACTCTTTTGAGAATCTGCTGCTGTTCTACGGTGAGATTTGGTCAGAAGATTACCCCTAAACACTTACAAAATCATGTTTACAGCTTTGGATAAATTCCTAGATCTGTTTCACCTCAGTTGCACAATTCACACTGGTTTTAACAGGGCTAGAATAGAGCATATTAAATAACAGAAAACACCGACACGCCAATGCCGTCAGTTTTCTAGGATTTAGACTTCATTTAGCTCCTAACTCTCCACCCAAATATACTGATTTCTCCTATTGCATTCACACTACAATATATGTATTCTGTGAACTGGAATGCAAACAACTTTCTGATACTTAAGAGTGGAATTAGAGGGGAAATTATTTATTGAAAACAAAAATTACATCCTCAGGAGGAAGTGGAGAGACTTACTTCACTGTTCAAAAAGCAATACAGGACTGCAACAATCAACCCCTGCAAACAGATAATATTCATTAATTAGCACACACTAATAGTACTTAGTAGTACTAAGTAAGACTTCTTTTGAAGAAAAGCTTTAATATTTACCTGAAAAGATCCCAAACACAACTCAAATATCATTTTATAGTTATTGGAACTGTGATCAGGAAATAGAGCAAATACTGTGTAGTGAACTCCAAATAATGGAATAAGCAACAACGTCGATTTTGCAAGTCTCCTAAGTAAATAAAACAGAAAAAGATGGATTTTAATGATAAGGTCTTTTTATTAAGATTGAGTGTTGTTTAGATAAATCCACGTGACTTCAAATTTATAAACAATTATAGTAAGAGTCATTTGTATGTATTGAAAATTGTTTTCCTTTCAAGTTTGCTACAAGATTAGCCACATAGCAGCTCCACAAATGAGTGTGTGCAATTCCATGCTATACTTTGTCTTGCTGACCTAGTCCAGTTTCAAAAGCTGGTAAAAGGCTTCAGGACCTCTCTGAATCAGAAAATCTGGATATCCACAGGGAGTTGCGCTCTGCTACAGATCTTTGACACAAGCCAGGTCCCACCCCCTTTCCATGTCACACATTTTTGGATGGGGAAGCTGACTGTGATATTCCACAGGGCCGTGGTCTACAAAGCATCGCTAGCTGCCATCAGATCTTCTAGGCTATTTCTGAAGTACAAAGGGCTCAGAGTGGAAAGGGGCATTCCCTTCCTACAAAATCATCCAACAGTTCCTTTTTTTGTAAGGTATGATCTAGATCTTGAAGTTATTACAGCAGTGTCCTCAAGGGCTGCAAGCGTACGGTTAGCCTGCACATTTCATATAGATGGAGCATAAGCAACATCTAGGTCATGCCATCAACAATAATATCAACTATAAGATTTTCATCAGCAATTTTAGGTTTACTAACAAATCAAAAAAACTCCTTAACTATAGTGATGGCATTAAGCGCTTAACCTTAATTAATTTGAAATTTCATCAATTATGAAAAACAATTTAGCACAAGTTAAGGAAAAGATAACTTCAAATTATTAAGCAGAATAGTTTTGACAAACAGCCTGTGAAACTACTGGAAAGATGAATTGCTAATTATCCTTTATCTGTCACTCATGTCACTTTAATAACATCAGCTTTATACATTATACAGGGTCAGCCATGCATGATTATAGAGGTCTGGCATCAAAAAAAAATCAAAAAGCTCTTGTGTTGAGACCCCCAATTTATCACTGTCTTGAGGAATATAACTTGATTCAACAATGAAAGGAAGCTGTTTTGAGGCAGTCCATTTTAACACAGAAATTAATGTATTTCAAACAATTTTATTTTTTTTTCTGTGTCCTCCCTTTGCTCATAATATCTCAGAGACTGAATCTGCTTATGTGGAAATAAATCGTTTCTGACAGCAAAGTTTCTCAACAATAATAAAACCCTAAAGGTGATATCAGTAAGTGAGAGAAATAGGGTTTACTTGGCAAAAGAAATTCACTGTAAGAATTTACAGCCGGAGGAAATCACGATGGCAGCAAATTTTCTTGTTTCCCAAGTGAAGTAGAAAATTGATTTTGTTTTCAGTTTAACCTTTCCCAGTGCAAAAGTAAAATTAAGAACAAGTATGGAACCAAGTGCAGGTAGATGGGAGAGAGGAAGAAAAGAAAAATGGTGATTTGCATGAGCACTATTTATTTTAGTCTCTTATTTCACTTGTTTTAACAAGTATGACTAGCTAAGGTTGCCTACACTATACTGCACTAACATTTTAATGAAGGAAAGATCCAGACAAAAATAGCTGACTTTTTTTTTTAAAAAAAAAAAAAGACCTTTAATTTGCTCTGCAGAGGCAGTATTTCTGGGGAAGATTAATCTACTCTTCCTATGCATATCTGCTAAACACCATCCAATTCAAATTCAATCAGACAATCAAATGCTAAAACCAAAAATTTAGAGTGCTAAACATTGAAGAACATGTTTGCTAAAAATGTTGGACTCTTTTACACCATGAAACTACAGGAAACTCTGGAGAATGATGGGCCTGCTATGAAGAGAATGCCTCGTTTTCATCAAATACATAAATACCAGAGGAAAAAAAGAAAATTTTCAGCCACAAGATGTAAACTGCAGCAGATTTCCTGCTCATATGTCAGATATTATGCTAAATAATAAGGTGGTGACTGCATAATTTCATCCAGGTTCACTTATCTTTCCCATATTTTCAATTAATTCAAAGAGCAAACACAAAAGAAACGATGCATCTCTCTCCAGCCCAGCTCTATGCCAATCTGGTGATACCCTTTTTTCGCTGATGGATCAAAATTATTCATGTTTTGATTACACACCAAATTACATGTCTATAAGGGGAATATGCATTAGAATGGGAATAGGAATGTGTGTTACTTCCTTCTGTACTAGACAATGTCTACATGTGGGCTCTAAAAGAACTGTAGTGCCCAAAGACTTGATTCTAGAAAGCCGTAGGAACAAACTATCACAATAAATGGCAAAAAATAACATGACAGCATAATAAGGAACAAATTCAGTTTGAGCAAAGTATGGAAATTCCAGCCCCACAACATTCACTGATGATGAAGTATTGTATATAATGGATACTGATTTAACGATCAAGCAAAAAAAATGGTCAGAAAAGGAAAACTTAGATACAAAACAACATGATCAAAATTTGGAACTCAAGCTTGTTGATCTTCATTAAAATTTCACTGAATCTGACAAAGTTTATGTTCATCTCTATTTCAGCATTTTTTTTTATTAAAACACATCTAAAAATAGATCTTTGGAATTAAATGCAATTACAGTATCATACCAATTGTTGGCAGCAGGCTTCAGCAGAGTAAATCTTGTAGAGATTATTTTCGTCCTGTATATAATATCTAAAAATACAACTCACTTGTACTGTGATTGGTCATTTCCTCCAACATCAGGAGATCTTAATTTCTGCAGTAAGATTCTTATAATACTAATGAAAAGTATAAAATTCACCTGCAAGAAAATAAAAAAAAAATAGTGATTTCTGACTTCTCAATTGAACATACAGCACGAGAAAATGTTAATTAAGTCAGACTAATGAACTTGACAGTGAGCTTTGTGTACTTGCCAGAACACATTAAGCTTTCCACTGTCAAAACTATTGTCTGCTTTCTGCTTCACTAACAGTTTCATCCAGAGCACCTCTGCATGGCCCCAAGTGAAAGGCCTCATTCTCAGTAATCCCTATTTCCCAAATCTCAGTTGCAGACAGGATTCCTGGCAGGAAGATATATCGGCCAAAAACTGGTGCAATGTACTAAGTTCTCAGGTGGATTCCCCGCTGGACTCCCAAAGGATAACGTGAGTCCTACTCTCTCTATCTCCTCACCTTGACTTTCAGTATCTTATCTCTGGAGTAGAAGACAGAAGATGGTTGCACAGGTCATCTGCCCACTCCCATCAAGCTTGGAGAGGGCTATTGTGTCTGTCTGTCTGTCTTGGGTAATGCTGCAGGTATTATTAGCTCTGAGCCATCTCAATCCTAACAATCTAACATTTCATTCTCATAGTAGTCCTCTGAACTAGATCAATACTTCCATTATCTTATTTCATAGACAGGGTTTGGAGGCACTTGGGTAAACAAGGCATAAACTTGGAGTTATAATTAGATCCTGATCAGTCTAGGAAACTCAACACTTAAACTCAGGAGATCTCAAATCTGACTCCCATAATATCTCCATCTTTGGCTTGTGGCATCTTGTGATCACCAGTTATTCTGGTGTTGGTTTGTTATCTGTGGTCTAGGATGCACCATGCTCATGAAAAAAGGTGTGTGGTATTAAGGTGGTGGATTCTGAATCCCTTGCACCTTCACGGCAGCAGTGTCAGCTAGCTAAGAGCAGGACTGCATAAACAGCTGCATCCCACTGTATATTTGTTAGCCACAAAGTAGGAGAATGAACAATCTTTACTCGGTATTTGCACAGGTTGGCAGAATAGCTTCTTGTTCTTGACAGACTCCCATCTAGTTTCTACCGTAATAGAGGAAGTTGTCATCCTTTTGGTTTTTGAGGCATCAACTCAGGCAGAATTAGACTCTAGTGACTCATTTTGGGCTGACATTCACACATTACATTTAAGATTGTTTTAAAACAAGTCTGTTTTTCTCTGTAAGCACAGTATTGGATTAATAAAAAATATGCATTTTTCTTGGAGCTTGTAAGTAATATTTCATGGCACGACTGGGTTTGTAAATCCAGCCAGAGAAAGCTGGTGTTAGGCTCTGAAGGTGGAAACTACCACTGAGTTGTTACAGTACAGCAAATAAATTTCTATAAGGTTTTAATATGTTACTGATTGTCTGTTAAAGTCCTTTAGAATATATATCTGATTTAGAATAATACAGTTCAATGAAACATGAAACAATCAGTACCGTAAGATTTTAAGATGTGGTGGTGCTTTTCTTCACTAGCTGACTTGTTCTAACAGTAGTTTTCAAGTCCAAACATGTTGCCTAAGCTTGTATCATTTATACCATCTTCACATTGCTTCTCTTTTGCTCTTTTGTCACTTACACGAGGTGCAATGTGAAATACCATGACAAACATTTCTCACTTACTTTGATGTGACAAAAGTGTGGCTTCCAACCGAGCAACCCTTCCTCTCTAAGTGCAGTATACATAAGTATGGAGAAGGCAGCTGGGGTGGCACTAGCCAAATGGAGAACACAGCGGATACTCCAAAGCAAGTGCTTGAAAGAGCACACCTCCAGTTAAAAGACATCTAAAATGCGTACAACATGAAGTGTGGAAGTCTGCCAAATCACTTTTCGCAGGCCAAAATCGTTCAGAGGAGGCGTTGGGGAAGGCCTCTGATGCACTGAGTTAACTGAGGCCATTTCTGCATTCAGATGTGACTTCAGAAATCATTTCTCATGAATGCTGTATTTTTTAATCATGAACACTCAATTTTATGTGATATTTCATTGGATGCCTACTCTTACTCTGTGAATGTACATTCTGCTCAGCACAGAAGTAAATCTGCTTGGTATTCCAAATGCTACAATGAATTTGATGATCATACCCAATTGCCCCAAAAAGCTGCGTTACCTACGTGTAGGTAATTCAGGAAAGGGCTGCTTACAGATTTATCATTGCTCCCGTACTTCTGCATTCTCCTTTCACAGCTTAACTTTCCAAATGCAAAACAGAGTTGATCAAACAGCTGGGGAATCATCTAATCAGAGAAGTGATTTGGTATGCAGCATAAGCTGCAGAATTACTTGGCCATCTTTTGTTGCTCTCATCCCATGAACATACTGCTTAAGAGAAGAAACATCTCTGGAAGGAGAAAGCAGATCCTAAACATGTGCAACTGGCAAATTATAAAAGGTCATTTGCAAAACTTTTCTTTATGTCTCACAATTCCATTATATTAAACCAAAAATAGAAAAAAAAAAAAAAAAAAAAAAAAAAAAAAAGAGAGAGCAGAAGAAAAAGGAGAGAGGAGAGGATGGTTGTTCATCAACTGACTTCAGAAAATGATTCTGGTCCACAACTTGATATACCAGAGTATGCTGACGGACCTCTACTACATTTTCTTAACTCCCAACCCACGTTCCAATCTTTGCTAATATCCATCTGGAATTCAAGTCTGCCAATGAGGAGACTGTCTCCATGTCTGGGACTTCTTTGGAGAAGCACTGCTTCCCAGCACTAGAGTCTACTAGAGAGCTGTTGAAATTTAAGATCCAGAGAATAGGTGCATATCTTCCTGCAAACACCAGATGTTTATCATATTTTCTTCTTTTTGGACCATCCCACACTCTCCATCTCCTTTAGGTGTGTGTCCCCTTTTCATACTGTAGCTCTGTTGCATGCCCATTTCTTCATATAATAAAACGTCTTTTCTGTGAGTCCTTACCTTGTGCCATTTCACACACATGCCATACCCTACACTGATCTCTCTTTAAATTTTGTATGAGGATGATAGGAAGTTCTTTCTAAATATTTTTCAGCATGCTTTTTACACAAACATGGAGTAAAAGACAAGTCCAAGTATAAGTCCTGGGTTAACTTGGACTCTCCTGAAATCCTGTGTAGCTAATAATACAGAAACTTTTCTGACTGAAGTGTACAAAGACCAGAGCAAATGTATCTAAAATACATTAATTTGAACTGTGACTGCTTTCACAAACTTCTTGTAACGACAGTATATTATGCCCAATGCAGTAATTTTATTATGCTACTCCAGTAATTCTGATGAGCTCCACACAGGAGAAGAAACAATGAAACATGCTCAAATGTTTGAAAGTATTTCACATTCAATATATATTTCAGGCTCTCAATTAAAGAGGGATATACTCAGCTGAATTTTATGGCTGCAATATCTTTTTTTTCCTCAATTTCAAGGCTATCTATTTACATGCCAAATCAAATTCTCAGTTCATTGAAAAGTAATCAGATTTTTGCTTCTTCCAGGCAGGGAAGATTTTTAGGAAAAAAACAATATACAAACAAAGGCAACTGTTCATTTAATAGGAGGCAGACAAATTTTTAAGTCAACAAATTTTAATGAGCTTTGGCATCTGTTTAAAATTTCTCCTACAGCATAATTTATTTTCATGAAAATAGAATTCTTGCCTGTCTGTAATGAGCAGTAAAGAATAATGGCTATATGTGCTGCATAGTGCAGAACTGATTTATAATTCATGCTTCAAAGTTTACTTACTATAATAGAAATTAATATTGGTATTCGTATAACCCACCAGGGAACACTGTGCTCATTTGTATCCCAGCAACTACAAAAAACAAAAGGGAAAGTGATGTTAACATTAATTTCATCTAGCAAGAAAAACCTATGAGGTATTTTGATACACAAATCAAAGCACACTAAAATAACACTTTTTTTTTTCCTGCTTCTAATTTTTACTTCCATGGTTTTAATATGCATATTCAAATCAGCTGAAACACTAGGCACACCAGAGTAGCACTAAAAATGATGGGGGCTGCTGCCCTTCAAGGTTCAAAGTTTCGTTTCACTTCGTGCTGAGGAACTTTTCCAAAAAGAGCTTAACAACAGCCTCTGGATAGCAGAAGATCTAAAGCAACTGACATACAATTAAAATGACATAATTTTCTTGTGGGGTTTTCAGGTTATGGATGGTTGGAACTGGCTGAGGAAAATGTGAGACTCAAGCTGAAACTTTGTCTGAAGAACTGGAAATTTAATTTTCACTGCAGGCTAAGAAATGGTAGTCTGAATACTCTGAGAAAAAATGCTCTGAATGATTAAACTTAAACAAGAACAATATACTCCAGAGTTGTTCTAATTGTTTAATAATGGTGAAGCAGAAAGGAATTGTTTGTATGTTAGAGAATTTGCAAAGAAAATCTAGAAATTTGCAGCTTTTTGAATTTAAAAGCAGAATCAAATAACTGAAAAATTTTAATCAGAAAAAAAGAAAAAAGAATATGAAAACTGTTCCACTAGTTCTTCTGTCCCATTCCTCAGTGCCAGCAGTAGCAAGTCTGACCTTCCAGCAAAATTCTTATCTGAGCTTCCCTTCTCATGCCAAGAACAGCCAGACCTCGCTCTCTTCAGTCATGGTTGTACCTGAATCTGCACAGCTTAGATAATACATTGCTTCACTTCCGTGAATGCAGGATATCCAAAGATTTCTAGATTTCAATCCCATTACCTTTTTGCAAATTTGAATACCAGTGGTCTACATGAGGATCTCAAAGGGGAACATTAGTCAAGACATCTCTCTGCCACTTCCTCCTTTTAAAAGTTCCAAATCAATAGCATCCACAAACTTCATGCTGAAGAGATTTTTGACATTTTCCACTGAGTGTCATATCTGTGAAATTTTAGCTTTCCTGTATTTATATCCTGCAAACTACCTTTCTGTGAACAGCACCACATGCTTGCCTTTTAGGCAAGGCAGAGCAGGTACTGATACAGTTGGGGACTTCAGGCTTTCCCTTTCCCACTACTTACCCAGTATCCTCTAATATAATCCGTGTTACTGTCCATGTAATAATGAATATGGTAGGAATTCCTATAAAAACAAAGAGTTTAGAGGCAGATTATAAGTAAGTTCAGTCTGTTTGTAACCATTATTTCCCAAATACACAGCACATAGTAAAGGATTTAATGGAGAGGCCTGATTGATTATGGTTATTGATTGAATGGTTATTCAGTGCTAGCAGTCTTGCTAACAAACACTGCAGGAAATATGCTAATTTCTTATAAAAGTGCAGGTATAATCACTAACAGACAAGAAGGTGCCTTTCTTGGTTTATTTCTTAGGTTTTTTCCAAGTGACCTAAAAGGAGATACTATACCCATTCCCAATTTAATTGCAAAAATTACAACATAAAACTGAAGGGTAAAGCATTTCATAAGGAAAGTCACACATACTGGTTTATTCCCAGCAATACCTAAATGTTTTATGACCACTTATTCCTGGAAGCTTTAAACTGCTCCATATATATGCCACTGCCCTGTCTGTAGATGAAAGGAACATATATATTTAAAAACCTATGGAAATATTTAATGAGCTTTTCAGCAAACACACACGGCATAGCATATCCTGTGTCCATACACAGGCCAAGAGCTTTCTTTTGTCTCTCAAATTAGGTCAACCTGAATTATACAAATCATGCTTTGGGGTGGCAGTCCATGGATCATCCTGTCCCCTGAGTCACCTACAGACAACATCAAGGAGTGCAAATGGGCATAGATGAGAGCCGTGCTAAGGAGCATGTGAATAGGTAGGTGATCATGGGCCTTGGCTGGCTACAGGCCTACTAGTAAATTGGGGGATGAGAACAGAAACTGCATATTGTCTCATTTGAAATACTGGCCCTAACTAATACAAAGGTAAAGAAAAGAGGCCGTTATTGGAAGTTACTTAAGTTCTTACCCCATCCAATCAGCAGGTAGACTGTGAAATGTCTGTTGGGGGAGAATATTAACACAAGGAGGATGTGGAGGTAAAGTCCTTCAACTAAGAGCCAGTAAAAGTTTGCCATAACACCATACTGAAAAAATACCAAAATAGCCTTGCAGCCCACCTGAAATATGAGAACAGGGGTAAAACTTGCTGCACAAAAGATGCTGTATTATTTTATTAGTAATATTTCCTATAAGTTTTAATTTTCAACATAACGTTTGTAACACAGGTCAAGCAGAAAAAGTTTTTCTTCACTTAGCCATGAAGGCAAATTGATATATTTGAAAGAATATCGTATATAAAAAAAAATATTATATAAGTTTTAGATGGCTTATAGCAAATTCACTCAGAAACTTTGAAAACATTATAGCAAAAATATTCTAGAAGGTGAAGGTGATCAATAAATGTACACACTTTCAACAGCTGATTAATGAGTGGTTGTCAGATTAAATCATTAGCTGTTAAACGGCTAATACATAAAAATCTAGCTGTATAAATTTTTAAAAACTGTACTCGAACTACAGAACATAGTAAAAATTAATGAAGAAACTGCTCTATGAATTTTTAAAGGCTAGAAAGGAAACAATGAAAATCTAACTTTTTATCATGAATATCATCTCAAGCAAAAAGAAAAATTTGAATTTGACTTTTAAAAATGATGTTTTCCCTTCATAGAATGCTCTAGTGTTTCTCAATCAATAAGACAGAAGAGCATATATGATAAACTGAAGTCCCAACATAGTCTGTAGGCTGTTCTGCAGAATAAATGTTCAGAAGTTTGTGCTGCTGATCTTCCAAGGCGCTGGCTACTACAGCTTTGATACTTCCCAGCAGGAGTTTGGGAAGTAAGAACTGAACATAAAAATGCTTCTGCTGAGAGTGCACTGAGAAATGCGATGATATGGTGAATGCAGCCTAGTGAATTAAATATTATCCAGTGATTTCTCCTACTTTCTGCTTGCTTTACTCTCTCTATTCTAAAACACCTTGTACCTCTGTTGCTTCTATTAAAACTCCAAGTATAACAAATGCCTAGCTAGGTATCTTATTCATTTAGTGATTAATTCTTTTGTTTGAACATAAATATCTACTATCATGTCAGATGCCCTAAGGTACTCCTGACTCCAGCTGCCTTTGCAGGAGGAGTTAGTCTCCCAGTCAATCCCATGCGAATATCTTGGATATCTCAGGGCATCCCAAGTAACACCATATGCCTATATTCAGGCAAGTAAATAAGACCCTAGGGCTTGAATCAATTTCACCTAATTTTAGTTCCCTAAAAGAGAGGTTTGTGGTCTAAGACAGCCACCTCCTAGCTAGCTTCTTCTCCAGCTTGAGAAGAGAGACATCTATGTCCGCAGAGAATCTTAAAATAGATAAGCTCTCTGGAAAGGACTGTTTCTTTCCCAATGAGACAGAGAGAAGCCCAGAGAAGCAGTTTAATCCAGTCATCCTGTTCAGTGACTGACTAATCTCACCACAAGACTTTGAAGGGATATCCACTGTAGAGTGGCAACATGCCAGAAACTACAACTGGGGAAAAATACATAGATCAAAATAACAGTTGAAGCTTGTCTTGATCAAGATCAACACTTAATGCCTACAATTTTTGTATTCCCTCTTCAGTTTCAATAAACATTTACCACAATTCCCCCTTTGCAGTACAGTCTTAACTTACACAGCTGTACCAGACCAGTTGCAGTTAGGCCTGCATCAGGTCTATTCCCATATGCTGAATAATGAAGTTATCATGTCATTAAAGCCAAAATCATGAATTTGTGTCATTCAGATCCAGGTCATAGTACCATCTGATTTTAAATTGGGTGGTTTTAAGGTTTTGTGCCTGCAACAGAGCTGTGAAGCACCCATATGGGCTGAACGGGTAAAGCCTCCATGCTGCTGAGTGCCAGAGGTGGGATCCGGGCAATGCTCAACAAAGCAGCTTTACCAAAGTCATTCCACAAGTGAAGCATCAGAAATTAGTCAACAGGCCAAAATTCAACAAATTCAAATAAGTTAGTATGAGGATACTGCCAGGAATAACCAGAGAATAAAAGAATCCTCAAAAAAAAAAAAAAAAAACAGTATTTTGAGGGCCCACAGACTAATCTTTCAAAGGCCTAAGAACTTTTAACTGCCCCCACAGTCAACACGTTTGCTTATGGCCCCAGTCATTACATTCTCTACAGAACCCTCTACTCTGACAGCTTAGTACTCCCAAATATTCAAAAGGTTTGGGGAGGAAAATGTGTGAGGCAACAGTATTACACCACATAGCAAAAGAGGTTTATTACCCATGAGGTTTGATCCTCTGGACAGTGAGCTGTGTTGGAGCTGGAATAGAGAATATCATCCTTGACTAAAACAGAGATTGCTTTTAGAATGAAAGAGAGGAACAGGTTCAGATGGATGTAGTTCCGAGTACAATGAAGTTTTCTAAGAAGAGATATAAAAATAGTCATTTTAGATTTCAAGATAGAAAGCCTTTTGAACAGACTTTTATTACTCTCTGCTTCTTAGTGATATCAACCTTGAGTAAGCACCTACACTCTTCTTCTCTGCATATTGCCAGTGCTGCCTTACCATTTTCTTTCATTACTATTTTCTGTCCAAAATATCCAAATAAAGCATCTCTGACTCCCTTTCAATATCACAGACCAAAAGATGCCAATGGGATTTAGCCCACACTTCACTTCAATCTTTTTCTTACAGATAAAATCTTGATCAATCTGTGTTTCAGACATGCTCTCACTTATTATTTTCTTGTTTGATTCCTAATTTAATTCCTTTAATTCCTGCATCTTTCCTGTATAATGGCTTTCCATCCCATGACAAGAATATATGTGAGAACAATTGAAAAATCTTGCAAAACATTAGATTGCCTATCTTTTCTGTCCAGTGAGATATAAAAATCCTCTTCTTTTGTCTAGTAGCCTTATGAAAGACTGATGAACAAATGAGGAATTTACTATTCTGATGACTGAGCGCTAAGGAGAAGCGATTAGCACTTGAAGGTCTTTTAAGTTAAAATACATTCCCTTCAAAATCTCCCCATTTAACATAGTTATGTTGTAGCAAATTCCCAGAAACCAAATTGCTATCATGATTTTTTTTGGTCAAAACCAGCACCTTGAACTGCACCTGAAAATAATTCAGAAGCCCAGGCATTTCATAGAGTATGATAGCAAATGATTGAATGAAGGTGCAATAAGATGTTATATCTAGTTGTATTCAGTGCATGTGTAGATTTGAACAGAGAAACACTGAATAGCCCATCTGAAACTACAAAGCAAGGCTAATTACAATGAGTTTAGCATTTTCAGACAAGGAACATTAGGAGATAAATAAATAATAGCTCCATTTTGGTAGCTTCCATGTTATTAAGGACAGAATAACTGGATAAAACTTATTTCTGTCGTATCAATGTCCTTCCCTGAACCAGGTTCTGTGAAAAAATAGAGCTATCACTATTATGTTACATGGCATTATACGCTTCTATGTAACTCAGAGATACATGCCAAAGAGGTGTGAGAGCAAAATATTTTTCTTGAGTAATTAATTTAGAATTTAATATCTCGTCACTTTCAGTAGTTGAAATAATTAGAGTTTGATCTATAAAAGGCTGTCATATAAAAACTTTGGAGCTCCTGGGCAAGAAAGTATTTTTATTCAGTGTTATGTATGATGATAAGTGTTATTCTTTTGGAAGGCTTTATCATATAGGGCTATATATAGGGCTATACTATATATAACATGTATAAAGTTATATAATTCCCAAAGGAACTATAGTAAGAGCTGTATGGTATCTAAAACTTTACTGATATGTAGAAATATTACGTTCTACAATTTGTTTTCATTCTGCATTAGAAAAAAACAGCACGTTTAATATATCTGAAAAATACTATTTGTTGTATTTTGATTTCCACTTTTAATAACCTGTCCAATATCTTAGAACTTAGACATTCAAAATCAAGAAAGAAACTTCAGTTTCAAGAAGATGAAAGCAGCTTATTTTGACCAAATCAAAATTGTTACTTTTTATGTTTATATATAAAGTTTGAAGAAATCAGGATGTACCTAGCATTTGACAAATGGGCAACCTCAAAAAAAATTGCCGGAAGGTTTCCAATATGTTTTAATTTAATTATTAATATATAATTTAATATATTAAATAATTTATAAGTATTTAATCATAAATATAAGTACATAGAGTATCATGTGGGGAGTGACACTAGGGTAACTTGAAATTTTTTTTTGCAAGATATTTTCAGGCATTCATCTTCTATGTATCTTTTCCTTCTACAAAGCTTCTAAATCTGTTCTATACAGATATTAATAATGCGTATTCATAGTATGTTTCTGTAAAGATTTAAATCAAGTAGAGTAACTATCACCTCTAGAAGGAATGAAAAAGAGAATCTTGCAAAGGCATGGAAACCTTCAGAGATATGTTTCCTTTCCTAGTCCAATAGTTGTTTCTAGTGTGCATATAGCTGATATTGTAAACAACTATGAAGCCCTGAGGTGGTATCTGTTCTGCCTGACAGCATATGACAATATATAATGGACTGCAGAAATCCGTATCTAAATAACAGTTCCCACATCCTTCTCACGAATACAGTACCCACAGTGGAATTAAAATTCACTTCATTCTTTCATAAAACAGCACTGAAGAAAATCATGACTAAATAAAATATAATTTGAAGTGCCCATATACAAATCCAGCAATGCACAGTTTTAATAATCTCTTGTTTCACTAGTATCCAGCGTTCATATCTTAATTCTGCTGGATGAAGTCAGAATGTTCACTTCTCTACTGCTTTAGTAACTTCCAATTTTTAACACATTACCTAACTACCCAAAACTCCCTTAGTTTGATTTAAAGATGTTTAAAATCTTTGCTCTCCTCTTTCAACACAACAGGATGAAAGGGTGATGGTTATATTCAAAGGAGAGTGTCTTTGAGGAGTGAATGACTGGTCTTTACAAGCAGTATATTGGCGTCATCTACAAAAAAAGTGGGAACCTTTCAGGACAAACTCTACTTAGGAGAGGAGGTGTTACCAGCTGAACAGAGGAAAGTCAAACCTTGCAGGCATATCCCTATTTTCCAAACTCTACCCTTAAAAATGAACAAAATGTATGGGATACCCTATAACTTGTCAGAGACACGCACACAGCATTTTGTGTTTGCTTGTATTGTTCATATCTTACAATGGCTTCAGCTGTAAATGTCACAATAAACATTTCCTTGCTACCTGCTTGGGAAACTAAATATTGACTGGGGGTACTTGAAAACCAATATGGGGTCCTAATTTAGCTTACTGTGTTAGGAGGCCAATGTCCCTAAACTCCTTGTATAGGTAACAGAGTCTCCCTTGCAGAGAGAGACTTGGAAGACCTTGTAATCTCTCATACGAAAGTTTGTCTTTCTACCCACTAAATGGAGGGGTTGTGGAGATCAGCCTCTTAACCTGGATATTCAATTCATGTCTAAAGTCACAAAACTTGACTACACACCTGAAACTTTTGATCTACTTTTTGTACAATTATTAAGCATGCATTTATCAAGACATTTGCTATAAAACTGTAGAGATGTTTGTTATAAGTCTGTATAGATACGAACTGGATGCCAGCAAACTAATATCTGTCTTATTCTCTCCAAATGACTGACTTCTGCAGACAGAAAACAGACAGGTGTCTATGATACACATAGTGCCTTAGATGTGTTCATTGGGTTTTAGCAGTTTTGAAGATGACTGATTTGCTTGTAAGTCTTTTCTGGGATAAAGAAGATTACCATAAGAGATTCTATTCATTTTTTTTTCAAAGATATCCCAAAAAATAATCATGGGTCATGTATCTGCTCAGCATATTTAATTATTGAGACAATTCAATGACACTCTCAAAGGTTTACAGAATAAATCACAGGAATAGCTCATCATGCTCTGACAAAAAAAACGCAGTTCCTTGCTACTGCTACTTCGTGTATTTACATGCACATCTGTAGCAAACCCAGGTGTTGGGTTTTCTTGATTTTCTTACTACCTGATGGAGAGTGAGACAGAAAAGTTGTGTGAGGATTTTGATGGAGAATATGTTGGTTATTCTATTGGAGAGGTAGAAGTGAAATATAAAGGCATGAAGTTGGAGACAGTAAGAACTATGATACTGATAATAAAATTTTGCCCTTTCTTTTAGCAGTAGGAGTCTGCTCTCTGTAGGAATCTTATGCAACATCAGAAGATAAGAGTGCCATTTCTGGCACTGTTTATGCAAAACTTTGCACATCTAGCACTTTCCTTCAACAGAATCATCCATACGGTTACATCCCCACCCAGAGAAATTGGTAATTACCTTCAATTATACTACCCCTTGAGACCGCTCAGAAGCTTTTGCAAACGTGGCCATCCACTTGGCTAGCATTAAGATCAGCTGCCTACTTATATGCAAGAGCAATTCAAGGTGTTGATTTTGATACTCAAGTCAAAAATTATTTAATCCATTCCAAAATTACTATTCATTTTCATATAGATTGCAATGTCTGCAAATTATAAAGTGCTTTGAAATTTTTTATATGACTGGTGCTAGCAAAAATCAAGTTGTCACTACATTATTGCCAACTATTTAATTGAGCAAAGTATAAACCCAAAGCATTTTCCAAATATCAGACAACTGTTAATACTGTTTATCATTGTTCTTATTTACTCATGAAAAATACCTACCTGAAAAGACAAAGAATTATACTTCCTGTTGTAAGAGCGATCAGAGATACACTGTGTCCAAGGGTATAAATTGCTTTCACCCTTACGTAGAAGTTGACCTGCACAGAAAAATATATGCAGAAACCACTTACTGCTATGTAAAAGTGACTACAAAATGATATCAGTTTCCACTAAATATGAAGACTAAAAGACATACATCACATTATTTTCATCCCTGGGGCTATACAACATGAGGCGAAAAGTGTAATATTTTACTCCAGCATATTTTTTGCTTTACAACATCTCAAGCCAATTGACCTTAATTCAGCTTCTGAACCTCGAAACTTAAACACACAAGCTGACACAATTTCAGCTGGTTATTCCATGTCAATAAGGTCAAAGTAAGTATGAGATTCATAAACTTCCATAAATACTATCAAACTGGGAAGAATAAGTCACTGTTCGAAAAGAATTATGTCTGAAAGAGATAATCTCTGAGTCCTATTCAGCGTACTCAGTAACGCATTTATGTAGCAGTTTAAGTCTAAAGACATGTTTAAGTCCCTTCAATTTCCTTTTCCACATTACTAAATTGTGAACTAAACAACCTCTTATATCTTTAGTAAACATATTTGTTAAAGCTTGCAAAGTCATCTTTTCCACAAAGAAAAAGCAGATTAAGGAACACAGTCTGTTCATTAACTGCAGTTATCTGTAAAATTACCAGTCACATATTACAACATTAAATCATATTCAGAATGAGAATATCAAGAAAAATTATGCTAAATTATGTCAGAATTAAGTTGTTTCTTGACTTATGCTTACAACGAAGTCATTAGACTGAAATTACTTTCATGGAAGCTAGATAAAATATTAAAGCTGCAGACTTACTTACTATTTTACGGAATTAATGGGTAAGGTTTTAAGAGCAGTGCAGAACGTGCCATGTTATACAAACAGAATTTCAAAATTCCAACGAAGCGTAATTTCTGTCTCCTGCTATCCAATTTATGCATTTATTTCCACCTCTCTCTACTTGCCACACTTTGACTTGCCCTTCAATTCCTTGATAGAATGGTAGAATCATACTCCCCAATTCTGTCAATTCTTGGACAGCTCTGAAAGCAAGGTCTAGAGACAAGTATTTCAGAGCATTCCTATGCTTCTTTAACTGGCTTATGTCATAGCAAAAGGAGTATCAGCCAATCCTCTGGCAATTTTCTGAGGAATGAGAGATAAAACATTTCTCAGTGTCAATTACAACAGTCCATAACAGGCTTCCTCACAACACCAGGAACACTGCAAATATATTGGACACCTCCTTTCATTCAGCCTGATATCCTCTCCAAAATCATGGAAGAAGGTATTGCTTCATGCTTAATGGCTCAGCACTTTGGCAGCCTCATGTACCTATGTGCTTGTATTCTGAAAGAAAGGGCATTTTATTTCCTGACGTCTGGAGTTTCAAATAAAATAGCCCCTGCAAAACTTTTGACTAATGCACAGCAGTTCTACGATAGATTTATTAGTTGTTATCTTGCTGGCATTTGCAGGCCACATTAAAGGTCTTTCTACCAAGTGTACAAATATAAATTTGAAGCGCCTCTAAGTCAAAAAGTCTTAATACTCACCATGTAAATATTGCTTTTGAGGGAAATAAATGGCATTTGCAAAATAAGTTGCAACAACTGATCTGCTTGGTTTAAATATTGAGTAGAAATTTTCTTTTACACTTCATTGAAAAACCTAATTAGAAGAAGTGTCCTTTTAATAGTAACAGTGATGTTCAAATAAAAACAAAAATCATTATGATTCTGCAGAGCATCTATAGGTTTCTATAGGTACACAAAAGCCATGCACAAAATATCTACTGAGAATGAACACAGGGACGACTTACACCATTCTCATTTTCTTGTCCTGGGAATAACTAAGTAGCTTAACAAATCCTGACATGGATACAGGAACCCCTGGACTCCTGTTATCTGTATTTGTTAACAGCCCTTGTAGGCAAACCAGGAGCTCTGATGTAAACTGTGTCCTGATCTTTCAAAGTTCCTAGCAGAAATAACTTCCTCCCTCCCAAGAATAGTCTAAGATTGGAATCTATTCAGGTTTCTCATTATGTTACAAAAACTTAAAGCAGCTGTACAGTCTGTCTCTGCTACTGAGTGGTCAACATGCAATACGAGTTATTATAAGATCTGCTCCAAAGAGAGAGTCTTTGGTTTGTCTGCTTAAGCAGAAATAACTCCAACACGGCAAGCATATGCACACTCATGCATCACGTATTAACACAGAACTAAACTGACCAAACTGTACGCTCTTGTGTAACACACATTGTCTCTATATTCCACACTTAAGACTACCTCCCACCACCTACCCATTAGATATCCTAATTTCACTTCCTTACTTCTCTCAAAACTCTCTTGTGTTCATTTCTCTCTGTTGACATTTGCCATGAACCCCTTTTTTAATAGATCTTGTAAAGAACTCTGCACGCATGATACACAGTAAGCATTAGCAAGCTGGCGTTCTAGAAACATCATTATTCTGATGTGGGGATGCATAGAAAAATTGAATTAATAAAATAAGCTTGCTTACAATAAAGTTGTAATTAGAATTACAAGAATATTATAAGAATTATTAGAATAATTTTTAAAATAGCAATTTTGTTTATGTAGTTCTGCTGCTAGTGACTTCCTATTCCATATTTTCAAGAGAAATCAGAGTCCAACAACTACAAGAAGTAATTTAAACTTGCACATTTTCTTTCAACAAGAGAAAGTAGCTATTCTTAAATGTTTGACATTTTTGAGAACTCATTACTCAAGTACTTGGCTTCTACCTGATACTGAATATAGCATTAATTTCTCAAAAGTGAGTCATAACATCCTTTATTATTAATTCACACAACTGGTTTCTGCATTCACTGCTTGGAGTGGATTTTGAAAACTTTGTTGTGCATATGAAAAAAAATCCTATCCTTCTGAATGACTCGTCTAGGTTTTACAGCATATAAAACCTATTGCACATATTATTACACATGTAATGATGCAATTAAATTCAGGTAAGTTCTATCAGCTCCATGTCCTTAACATTTAATATTAATGTTTTAAATCACAGTCAGTCAAAATTATGCATTTTATTGAACAGTAGAAAGTACTTCTATTCATTGACACTCATCTTCTCCATTCAAATACCTAAAGGGAACCCAAACACAGGTTAATCATATTTTAGTTAAAAACAGGTAAACAATAACAAACCCAGCATTAAAATGCCTTTTATTTTGGTGGCCAAACTAATGAAAGTGCAACTACAAACTCAGAGCACCGAAATGAACATGCTGGGTCACATACTAGTGGATTTCAGACCCATACATGGAGTGAGAGGAGCTTTTCTTGCAATCATGGATGATAATTTGTTACCAAGTGAGAGGGGACAGAGTTCTGTTCTCATTCTGCAAGGATCCACCTGTAACATGTGACATTATCATCCAATTTACCCAAACTTTTTGACTTTCAAAGCAACATCCCTATTAGCTCCCTTCCTTCTATAGCCAGAGATTCTGATTACAGAATCAAGATCTGAGAAAATGCAGCCAAAAGAAACATTCAGCTCACTCTTCAGGATACATCTCCACTCGGTACACACAACTCCATGGGCCTAGCAAACAGACTGTTCTTAGTTGCCTACATGTAGCCACCTACTACTACGGCATGCCTTTGACATCATCAGAGGTGGCAAAGGGCCTCTGCACTGCAATGGCAGTGGCACATCAAATGGCACTGGATGCCTATGTTTAAGCACTGGATGCCTATGTTTAAGCAACCACACCGAGTGTTTCCGCATACTAGTGATCAAGTAAAGATTAAGAATTTTGATCTGCAGGTTCAATTTCATCTTTTTTTCAAAAAAAAAGTCTAGTAAGTATGTGCATAATAATAATTGAAAAGTATAACAGTGGATTGTGCTAGCATGGACAAGACTGAAAGACCAGAAACCTGTCCTTGCACCTGCTCTCATGTTCTGAATATGGACGAGTCAGTTCCTATGAAATAAGAAAACCTGTCACGTATGGTGAAATGTTTCACGTTTGTCTTCTATTCTGAATGGATAAGAAAAATCTGTTGTCTTCTGATCATTTTTCTGAAAAAGTACTGCCTATATTACCATATAATTCTCGTCTATGCATTGCACTTCCTAGAACAGTAATATTTCTTTGAAAGATCCGGTATACAAGATCCAGAGAGACTGTATATTCTTCTTATTTTTTTATGTCATAACTTAGAGGTATTTGTTAAAGAAATATGTAAATTGACTGGTGCCAAGTGTATTAAATTTATACCCATGTTTAGTCTGCATTGTCTTTGTTTACTTTTTCCGTATTTGCCCATCTACTTTTCAGAACGAATTGCACTAATCCTACATTACTTTCCTCCCATTATGCTTGTCCTAGACACAGCATCTATTAAACTTTCATAAATTTAAAACACAGAAGCAGTGGATTTACAGACTCTAATCAGCCACGGACACTGTAGCCTTCGGGTCCTATGCGCCCTGAAGTTTATAGGAATGATTCTACACCAGAAATATTATTAGAAAACTTCAGCCAGATCAATGCATCAAAGAGAACCTTGATCGTACTTATACATTCTGCTTTACTTAGTGTCAAGAACAATTTGAACTCAGCATGTCTCTTACTTTCCCTTTTCTTGGAATTTGGTGGGATTCCACAGCACTGAGTAAAAACATTGTGAAATGTATCTGCTTTATGTAATTAAACTGAGCATTTTTTTTTCCCTTTTGGGGGAAAAGGTTTTTGGATATGTCTACAAAGTTCATTTTAGGATAAGCAATTTCACTTTCTTGTAAATGTTTTCAATGCCAAGGAATGTAAATTTCCCATTTACTTCCTCCAAGAAATTAGAATAAAGTGCAGGACAACACAGTATAGTAGAAAATGATGAATTTTGTAGGTGTGGATTCATCTGGACCAGATATCTAGATTGTTTTTATAACCCATGAAGAGAAGCAGACAGAGGGTGATTCATGTCATCCTAAGTGACTCATATCATCTTAAGACATCCATCTAAAGCAACTTAGAATGATAATGTTGGTGCTTTCTCAAATTAACACAAAGGGGATGATAAGCACTTATGTTAGACAATAAGAATCTGCACCAAAAGCCTCTCCACTGGTTTAGTCAGCTTTCCATTATGCAGTAAGAATGTTATACAACTTCTTTTTTTAATTTTATTTTTTCCTCTATGCTATTTTTCATCTTGTTTTGAAGGCCACCATTTGAAGGCTGCTTTTTTGTTTGTTTGATTGATTTTTTTCTAACTGAGGTCCAACTCTCATGGGATTTGAGATATCTTAAGTCTGTTTTCTTAGTAATAATAGCACACACTCAAAACCCCCCCAAACATATTCTTTTTAAATCTTTCAAATAGCTACTGACTAAGCTAAGCTAAGACCAGTCAAAGCAAATGAGGTAAGACTCATTTTGTTTTATATATATAATGGTGGGATATAATCCTTCAAAAACGTAGGCAGCTCATGAGAAC
This sequence comes from Tinamus guttatus, assembly GCF_000705375.1. Next base: position 87,942 of record NW_010586807.1, on the reverse strand, counting down.
TAGTCATTTCATTTCCCTAAAGTGAGGGAGTTAATGGAAGAGAACAGACTCCTTTATGCTATGATTCATCTGATTCATTGTGCTTGTGGTGATTCAAAGACATTAGGACAAGATGAAACAAACTCAGGCTCCAAAGAATAGACCTCCTTTTAATGTATGGAGAACACAGCTTTTTGGCTTAAGTGCAGATGTGTATAGCATACAGTATAATCAGATGAAGCTCAGCAGGGTTTTAATACCTAGTCACATGAAAGCAAGTTTTTTGAGTTTACTGATCCAATTTTCTGTTTTGTAAAGCCATCATATTATTACTGGTTACTACACACAGATCTGATGATGCTAGTATGCAACATAATGAGCATGTACATAAAATTACTATTCAAAAAAGAAAACAATAGTGTTTAGTACAAATAAAGTACTGGGAAGTGAGGGAGTAAATACCCCGAATTTTTGAAGTATGTTTAGTGAAAGATCAGGTGTCATAAGCCTGACTGAGAAGCTGATTGAACTATTCCTTAAATATTGTTTTCCCACATAAATATATAAAAAATTACAGGTTTGAATCTTCACTATACCAGTCTTAAAACATAAACGGTCCTTAATACACATATACAGCTGTGTATTTATGCAGATTATGTATATAGCTATTTACAGGTTAGTTTGATAATAAGGTAATTCAAATAAACCTAAATTTAAAATCAAATTAAAGAGAATTTTCATCAATTCAGCTTAGTTCAAAACCACGGAGTTAAACTGAAGAAAATTCTCAGGTTGCCAGAGTTTATGAGCCTCATTTCTTCTGCTGCAATTCGCACTTGTTCAAAGTATTTACATTCTCCCAAGCGTTACGTCTACCATATATACACCATATGTCACCGCTAGAAGCAGGTGAAACTATTCCGGTTATATTCACTGTGTTTGAAAATTCAAAGATCTTTCTTCCCATCAGTTTTTGGAGTCATCAGCTTGGAAACTGGATGACTGCACAACACCAACATTACACAAATTGCTGCGGTTTCTAAACAAACTTGCATGTAGGTGTCGATATTACGGAACTGAAAATTTAACTTTAAAAATATTCTTCTAAAGAAAGTAGCTTTGGTTCAAAACATCTGTTTGAATGGAACAAAAAATGGAACAAAAAAGAAAGAAGAGACAAAGTAATTTTTATGGTTCTGCACTATCATGAAAAATCTGTTTAATTTGATTTTGGAAAAACTCCTTGGTTGAATCTTTTGAAACTGGGCCCACCTACCTTGTAGCTGATTTCAGATTTTTAAATTAATTAAAAAAAAACGTCAAACCCTGCATGAACTTTTAATAAAGCGCTAGTTGTCCAACCACATTGAGGCAACAGTGCCCCTAATTTAGCCTTCAGCTACATACTCTGAGCTTGACAGCAACTGTGAGGGAGGTTGGATATGAAACGACTTCATCATTTCTAGCCACTAGGAAGAATAAAAGAGATTCTTCCTCCAGCAAAACACATTACTTAAAATAATGTTTCTGCATGCATGCATGACCCCTACAACAAATAATTTCACTAAAATAAAACCAGGAATCCTATGGACTCGTACTCTGGCACAATAGATTGCAGTGTCCATAGGACTGAATTTATCTGGGGGCCATTCATCTGACAAAGGGACATTCATGAGTTAGTTACACAGAAGAATGAGACGAGTCTGAAGGCATACGTAGCAAATCAGCCAAGAGTACTTCAACATTACCTTAACACCGACCTTGATCATTTTGTTCAAAGTACAAGCAAGTAAAATTAATTACGCAGTGGATTTTTTTAATTATATTTACATCCTGGCACAAAGAAAACACATATTTTTTATTGTACTGCATTTGGAAATGTGACTAATAAGCTCATTTTGATCATTCTACTAGTCTTACATTATGATGCTCAGAGATTTTAAGCTTTTTATAATTTTATATCGAGAGAACATTAACCTTGCTTCTCAAGCTGTTGAAAAACTAGTTAAAGACCAATACATTTTGAAGCTGTTATTAAATTCTGGTGTGATTTTCAGAGCTGAATAAAAAATTGGAGAGTATTAATTTTGCCTGTAAGACCTGTGTATCTCCTCATGACTCGATGCCCCAAATTGCCAAAATATATTCTCTGCAATTCTAAAAAGATGTGCTTATAAAATATTTAAAAGAAAATAAAAGGCAAAAGATTAAAATCTGCACTGTATTCACCATGGGAATCCAAGGGAAATAATTTTTTTTCTGATAAACACTGACTTAATCACAGCTATTAAATGTTTATCGCTACTCTGTATTTTATGTAGTACCATTTAGAAATAGTCTCTTCAATTGTATTAATGCAAAATAAACAGGCAAACCCATACCAAATCTGACAGCACATGAAAATCAATGCCTTTTATGCAAGTGAGTTGTGTTGGCCTACCTTACTTTCTATTTGATATTCTGTGTGAACCATAGTTAGCCAGTTGCCAATTTAAAATAAGTCTTAAACTTCCAAACTGGATTGAAAAATAATAGGATTGCCAGGAGTAAAATGAGAGCAAATGCTCAAAACAATTTAATACTATGTGATACATATATTAAAACAATTTGGTAACACAGAGTAAGGGCTGAAGCCCTTTGAGATTTTCTAACTGTACTGAAAGCATAAACTGATTCAAGTCATGCATATGAAATGCATCCAAACTTTCTGAAAGTCTAGCAAAAATAGTATTTTTGCAATGGAAGTAAGAATAACTGACCTCTAAGATATTACTGACTCCAAAACTGAAATTGTACAATTTACTTCCAATTTTTTAGGAAAATATTCAAACTATCATCACAAAATAAAACTCAACAGCTGATTAAGCACTAAAAATCAATTCCTTATGATTTTCAGAGTCATTTCATGGAGAGGGTTTACACATTCTTTAGCCTAAATCTAGACTCTAAAGACCTAATGCTACAGTGTTTTATTATTATTATTTATGACTACCTAATTTTGATGGGCTGTAAATGGCTATAAAAAACACATATAAAAAATAAAAAGGATTAGCACATGCTTGTGTCATCAGTATTATCTTGATCTTCCCTTTTTTAGAAGATCTATTCCAATGCCCACTTGTGATTTGTCTTCTTAGAAGAGACATCTTTTCCTGCTACTGTTTATTTTAACATTAATACAGCGTTGTGTTTACTAAGTTCAGGAGACAGAAGTCTTCTGCTTATTTACAGAATAGGCAGCACAGAAGCTTATGAGGCAGAGTTGACCATGTTACCCAGCTGATCTTTCAACCTCAACCTTGGTTTGGAAGGACCTCTAGGGGTGAGAGGGTAGTTCAGTGCTGGAAGGACATGCGAGCCAGGTTAAGTGTATCTTTGCATGTGAACATTCTCAGTGTGTACAGAAAATGTGCAGAGTCTGTGGATACTCTGCAATTGTAAATTAAATTCCCGCTTTGCTTTGCAAGAGAGAGTAACAGCTTATATTCAGTCCTTCTTACTTGAAGTCAATGGAAGAAGAGTTTGTATTTATTTTACCGAATACTGGTCTCTTAAACACATCTTGTGGAAAAAGTAATGACCAAAAAATGCAGAATGTAATGTAAATAAATACAGCGTGACTCACAGGCACACAAGAAATGCATTGGTAGATGGCAGCCCTGTGTTACATTTTCTTGAGAGGGAAAGATTCAATTTAGACTCAGGACAAACAATCCATTAGCCCAGTAAGACAATTTACTTCACAGCAGTAATGCATCTATTTTCTAAAGGCAGCTATGGGCATTCAAGGGAGTGTTTGTCTGAGCCAGGGCTGACCTCACTGACTTGACTCCGCTAGGCTTGGCCATGCAGCAGCAAATCCAGGATGTTTGCTCTGACAGTGGCCTAGAGTGGATGCTTCAGGAAACTGGTCAAACAGGGAATACTTCTCCCATTTATGTTGCTTCTACTTAGGCACAGGTCGTGTGGGTATTATCATGCCCTTAGTAGCCCCGAGAATCTTTTTCTCCATTACTTTGTACTCCATACCCTATGTATTCAAATCACATAGCCACATATATATCATACATAACTCACAGTGACATACAGTCACAATTCAGTCCTTTGCATTCACCAGGTATCTTACATATATTGGTAATTCTGACAGAGAGTCTAATACACTCTGAGGACAACTAGGTCTCATCTTCAGCCTGTTCAGTCTAAATAAAAGATGTCAAAATATGTCCACATAAAAGAAAATGTTGCAATGAGGTTTAGCTTAGTTAACATATCGTGAAATGTTTTTCTACCATGGTCAAATCCAGTTACTCATTTGGTCACTGGGGTGCATGAACTCAACAGAAATGAAAAAGAGAAAGGCCTCATCTGAGTGCCTGGGATGACATCTAAAATTTAATCTCTCAGGCTCCTGAAGCTTAGTGGTAACTAATTTACTTACAGGAAGAAGTTGGGAGGTATGTAACAAGGATTTAAATACACCTGTTGATGTGATGACAAGACAGAGATTTTGTTTATACTAATTTAAGCTCCAGTCCTGTAGTTGCACCAATTTTCACCATGCACTGGCCATGAAAGCCGTAGATTTGCTCAGGCAATTGTGCTAGCACCTCTCACAATAAGGGAAAATATTTATTCAGGCAATGTCAGATTTATCAAATGGTCCCCTACAACTGCAAACAGAAGCTGCAGGGAATACTAATGGAAGATTTAATATAACACAAAACCATTCGATTTAAGGATGCTAAGGATTTTAAGGATAAAATAACAGTTAATTTCAAAATATGAAGTCAATAATTTCCTTTAATAGAAGAAGTTAGTTATACCATTCGATACAAAATAGAGGCATAATGATTAAACTCTGAGTGAAATCAGAGCAAATTGCGAAAGCTGACAAGTTTATTGATACCTTTATGATTCCAGTGAACTTTGCAGAGAAACAACAGATGACCTGCTTATGATGTCTTTAAATTAATGTTCTTGTTTCAGATCATTATCAACCTAAAAATTTGGTATGTACTAATTAATTACCTCTTCAGTCTTTACTGTTCAGTCTCTTCCTATCATTTGAGACTTCTCTAGAATATTCGAAACTGCTCAGGATAGACAGATGTCTGCATGCACATATATACATGTGCATATTTTTCTATACATATGTTTATATCTATTTCCTATGTATGTAGGTAAAAAGCCCATATCTTAAGATAGAGGAAAGAAACAGGGATAAATAATTAATAGGATCTGTGATGCAAACTGATTCAGCAGTGAAAATACAGGCACCAAATTGACACAAAAGGCAGTTTCAACCTATTCCTTGAACACTGCCTTAGAAAAAAAAGTACAGAGAAGAAATTTTAAGATTTACCGTAAGAAAAATGTTTTGCAATCTACTCTAAAGTATTATCCCTTTAAGTTTTATGGATCCCAGGAAAACCTTACACATCATCCTCAAAGCATACTGGCACATCCTATGATTATGTTCAAAAATATTTTGTATCCAAGTAGTTTAGGATACCTTAGGATATTTTCTTCTGAGGTACAGCCATTGAGCACTAAGATAGACACAAATCCAATAAAATATCTTCCTTCTCTGTATCACTTGGCTGATGCAGAACTTCAAATATCCCCTGAAATCTCATAGCACAACGACACTTGTATTTTTTTTTCCCCATGAACATCCCATGCTATCCTGATTTCCTTTTCAGATTTGATTTTGATAATTTCACCCTTACTTTAACTACAAAAAGAAAAATGGGAAGAATACTGTTATATAGATATAATATTTTCATAGGAACAATAATCTTCTGACAAACCATCAGTATCACATTGAATTTTCTTCTTGACTTGTCAATTTTAAGGTCAGAAAAGTTTATTGCTATACTCATTGAAATAATTAGTTTATGATCTTTAGGCAAAGAACATTCTCTGAGCAGTGACACATATATTCTAGAAAAGAGAATGGGGCTCTCAAATCAAGTCACTTTAACTGCAATCAGTGATTGCATTTCCACTCTCCCCACCAGCAAGACGCATTTATACAAAAGTCTATCAATGTTAGATATCTATTATACTTCCGCATTGCACACTGTTAAGATATCATTATTTTACTAGCTGCTTTCCACTT
>NW_010586807.1:61980-72810 GCF_000705375.1 Tinamus guttatus | reverse complement strand
GTCTCCAGAGGAGATACTGAGCCATGTTTAATCATTTCTTTTGGATAACTTTTAAAATTTATTAGAAAAAAGTTTTCATTCTAGTAATAATTCTAATAAAATTTAAGTAATATTATTAAAATGTTGCTAAAAAATCCTACATTTTAAATAAAATTTAAATCCTCCAAACTTTTTTTTCATGAAGTACCTGCTATTTTTCAGCATTTATCATGTTTGAAAACAAAACAGATGCTTTTATTTTCAGTACCAAAAAGTATTTCTACTCTCATTCACACTCCTCTTCCTTGAATTTAGGGACTATATTTGCACCCAATTTTAACAAATTCTCAAGCCTTGAATGCTTTTGTACTTTGACTCTGACATATACGCAAAAACCCCCTATACATTGCTACTGCATCACTACTGCTGTACTTCTCTTTATCTCTATCTCTATCTATTAACAAAGCTATCAAAGGCAAAAAAAAAAGGTTCTTCATCCCAATTTCTCAATATTTAGAAGCCTTCTGCATCTTAGACATCTCTTTTCAATATCTTAATTTGCATCATTTATTTTCCTAGTGTTTCATTCCCACCATATCCAAGGAAACAAACACTCTTCCCTTTGCTCACTGACTTGCTCAACAGCTTGACCACGACTCTAATCTTCTTCCCCACTGCTCCTCCAGATGATGCTGTGAATAATACTCTGCACTAGTTTACATGGGATTATTTGAGTGATCACTAAAGCCTGTGATGCATTTGGAGATAAATCAAAATGAAAGGTAATGGAACAGACTATAAGGTACTTTCTGTTTCTCATTATTCAGTTTATGTAGGTATTGACACTAAATTTACCATCCTGTTCTCTGAGATCCATTCCTTGAGCAGCGATTTTGCCTGCCTTTACCCATTAAAATGTGGAATACCAGGTTAGTACTGGAAAGGTTTCACATAAACATCTTATCCATGTGTTAACCACTAGGTGGCATCTTGCATTTGGCTTTAGAAATCGCCAATTCAAAGAGAGTTTCTAACTTCTTAAACGAAGTGTGAATGATACACAAAATAAAGTGAAAAGGCCCTTGAAAATGGGCGAGGAAGATTTCAACCAGGCCCTGGTTCATTTTTCAAAGCAACCTCAGCTCTGCTGGGAAACATCTTCCTGAAGGTGTGGAGAGTACAAGACAATCTAGGCTGCATGAGGATTTGCAAACATGCACGGACTAAAATTCTCTCTGCATTTTTACACAACTAACAAGAAAGAAAGAAAGGCAACAGAGCGGGTAGAGAAATAAAAAGTCAGTAAATTGAAAGAAAAGCAAGTATGCAGCAGAACAGCTAGAATTGCTGATAGGAAGATGATGATGAAACTCTGCCGCTCCAAGCCATGTTGCTAGAAATATTTTCCATCTCCTTCTGCTGCGGCGCTGAGTGTTCCTGACCCTGTTCACCCTCACCAGGGACCACGCACACCCCATCCCTGCCCATGGGACTATTTAAGCTCAGACTTTCAGCTATGTTTCGGGTGCCTCTCTGTCCTCCTTCATCACAGCCTTGCCCACTCCTGACCATCAGCCTCGCTGTTCCTGATAACTTGACCCTTTAGTTCAAGCAAAAGGGACAACACAGGTTGCAGAGTGGTCACCAAGGAGCTCCAGGACACCTACACAAACCAATGTAAATCCCGAGGAAAAGTATGCGCAAGCCTTTTATCGATCAACAGAAGTCATACATTCCTAGCAAGTAAGCCTTTGGAATGCTACTGTGTCCACCAGATCTGATTAGCTAATCAGAATGATGAAGCAAATAAATTTTATCCTATATTTACTTAAAATACTTATTTTTATGGATTTTAAAAATCAGTACAAGGGATGGCAAAAATACTGATACTAAGACTTCTTGGGGAATCAATTACTATTTCCATTAAATGGAAAATTCAGTAAGTAGTACCTTACTTCCTTTTCCCAACAGAAAAAAAACAAGCATCTATGAGCCGTTTTCCTTAAAAAAAAAAAAAAAAGATAATTTACATATTTTAGGGTACTGTAATGAAATATGGGAGCTTCAGATGAAAACTTTGGATGAAAAATTCCATCCAAATTTTCCACCAAGTAAATTAGGTTTTCCAATTACATCAAATGCCCTTGAGAGACAACAGTATTTGTCTCTGTACAACTACACAGCCCTCCAATCTTGCTGTAAGAATGTCATTTGCTATTATTTGTCCAGATACTCTTGGCTTTACTGTCAAAGCTAGAAGGGATAGATACCTACATCTTTGCATTGTACCACTTAAGTCATGCCCTATATTATTCATAAAATATTATTAAGTACCAAACTCCTGTTCATATAAAACTCATCAGATAATATTAGACATCTCTGCAGAGAAGAGATTTTCTAGACAGTGTGTTGTATAATCTTGAGCACACCTAATGCTTTAGTACTCATTTTGGGGACCTGCTGTGGTATTTTAACTTTGGATGTCATGATTACCATGGCCAAACCTGTCTTTACTAGGATCCAAGGGCAAGACTATGTGGGGGACAATATTCCCTTCACAATCTTCCCTGAAGCAAAACAAACTCCCTTGGGGCCCTGCTCCCTTGGAGCCTTTTCAGGGCTCCAAATGCTATTTATTGAAGGACACCGATGAATTTTTACTTACCTGCTACAGTGATTCTGCTACAGTTTTAGATCTTCAGAACTGTAGAATGTCACCTGTACCCACATGTTGCTTTCCTTCCTTCTGAAAGTGTGAGCTGTGGCCACTCTTACTAGTCTTAATGATGGGAGACTTGAAATAAGGTGATTTTTCAGTTTCTCGGTCTTCACTATTTATTTTGTCAGTTGGTTTTCAGTAGGCAGCTATGCTTCTCACGTCTCCTTTACATTAAGGTTCTTTCTCACACAGTACTCAGCCTCTTCAAAAAACTAGCCATCTCACATTCATTTCCACCCTCAAATCATTATGTATAAACTACATTAAAGCCCAAAATTGTCAACACCATGGGGATGGACACAGTACTAACTGTTTCATTAGTGATGACAATTTATTAATGAAATTCCATAAGACAAACATACAAAACAAGCTTCCCAGAGCTCCTTAAATACTTGTTAAAAAAATGCATGAACCAAAAAATAGCAGCGGGACTATCCTACAGCTAGGAAACCAGCAGCAGAGAAATTGAAGTTGTCCTGTCAAGAGTTACAGGTGCTACTTCAACTACTTCATTGAACTCTACATTCAACTCTACTCTAAACAATCCTTCAGTCTGAACTGCAAAAAAAAAATCTGATCTGAAAAAAAAAAAACAACAAAAAAACCAACCCCAAACAAGTAGCCATCGAACACTTTGATGAGACTGAGCACCTCAGCTTTCCTAGGAGGATTAAGAGTTAAGAAACCCATGAGGAGATAGGCCCATATCCATTTTTTTCTCCCTCACATAGCAAGCAAGAAATTTCATCTGGTTTTGTGTAATTCTCTTATGCTTCTGCTGGTGCGGAGGACAGGCTGATCTCCAGGCTGGTGTAGCTATACTCACAACGTCAGTCCTTCATGCCATACATAAACCCACACTTAAACACAAGATAGGGACTTCTCTCTCACTGGAGAAATAAACCTAACAAGGATTAGTTAGGTAAACTAACTTTTGGATAATTTGCAACAAGTCTGTCATTTGAATACTCATCCTGTAATTCCAAAGAGCACTCTCAAAGATGTGCAGTATTTTTCCACAAGGCCCTAAGGGTGGGCAGGTCACTGAGTGAAATTCTTCTCACAGCCCAATTCAGGAGATTAAATAGTGACAGTGGTGACTCTTGCTTTCAATTTATGAATAAATGAGAGCATCCTTTTGGTAGCCCTGTCTGTTTTAATTTTCCATTACTTGCTGCATCATGAAGCTGCTCTTTGAAAGGTTTATGAAATTGTTCTGTGCAAAATTATTTCCAAAGTCATTTCTCTTTTTGTCTATATCCCATCCCCAGAGTTAACATTTTTAATTTTAGAGTTGATATCTTATCTGGCATATGGGTGTCACAAGAAAACATTTGGAAAGCAAGAGTTGAAAATACTCATTTAACTGAGCAGTCACTCAGTTCAAAATGAATTTAAAAAGACTTTTTTTCCATAATAAAAATTTTTATAGGTTTTTGTTTGTTGCTACAGAAACCTGTTACAAAGTCTATCAACATATTTGAATGGATGTGAATTTTAATTTTTCACTATGAGATTTTACTTTTCATTTAAAGTTGAATGAAATAATTTTCTAAAAATCTAAATACCTAATAAAGACAAAATCTTGCAGTTCACAGATCTTTATTTACTTCCAACCCTTTTATTGGGAGTCCCCCCGCTCCCTTTTTTTTGTTATTGTTGTGGGAGTACTAGCTATGCAGAATCAGTAAAAGATCAAATCACATATTGCTATATAAAACTTGAAATTTACAGCTATTATGAACAATTTAGGATTTTTTGTGCTCTTATTTCTGGAAGACTGATGAATTCTAGTCCAGTCCATCCATACTGATTAATTTCTATTTTAGGCTTTTAGCTTATGTACATATCCATAGCTGTCAAATTATGGAAGGGAGGAGGACAACAGATGTGGATGGAAGCTGATTCATTCTTCATGAAGTAAGCATCTAGATTTGCTAGAAATCACTAAAGAGGTAGGTGCTGCCACAAATCTTTGGAGTGACTTTCTTCCCTAAATGAGTGTAATGCTCTTCCCTACCCAAAAAATATTTTGACAGACTGGGTCTTGTACTTTTTAATATGTTTGACACAGTTCAAAGAATATATACACAGCATTAATAGAACATTTCTTAGCAAATACACTATTGCTTTGCTAAACCATGAAGCAAGCAGGTCCTTCATGGAATTCATAGCCAACAGTTTTATGAACACTGTGTAGATTTCTGAATGAAATTCTTCAGCCCATGTTATGATACAACTCAATCAAGATAAAAAGATTGATTTATATTGTCAAAAAATATCATAACAGTCTTTAAACCTTTCTTTTATGTCTCCCTAACTGATGTGGAAATATTAGCATAATAAATTGCCTTCCAGGCCAAAGGAGAAGCTGCCTATCCAGCAAGATTTGGTACCTTAATGCAGTAGCTGTGCACACACATCAGGTTCTATAATGTGACGGGCAGAAATACGGGCACCTAAGAAGCTTTCCTAAGTGAGTTGGTAAAATCCCCACTCATTTTGAGAAGGAAGGCCCAAGCCTCCAGTAAACAAACTCAGTGAACTTCTGTTCCCAAATTCTCTCCCACAACTCCCATAGGATTTCATTATACCTTGAATGATACAAGTGACACATACCAAAGTTAGTCAGAAAAGTGTGACAACAGCTTTTCCCTTTCAAGAAAAAAAGTAGGTTTTGTGGATTTTTTGAAATATCTTTCAAATGTAATCTAAGTTTTATATGTAGAGTTTAGACATGGAATAGTTCCAACTTGCCAATTTGCATTAGTAGTTTTTCTTTATCAGCAGAGTAGCACATAGCAATCTCTGTTCAAAAGACTACCTACATTTTTGAATGTACAGAGTCGATTGGTTAGAAAAAAGGGCATGAGGAGAAAGCGCTTTTTTTTAGGATATACAAATGAATATATTTTAACATGGACTCATCTGGACAAGTTCTTGGTGATGCTATCCATAACATGCAGCATAGGATAAATTCTCCTAGCACATTAAACATACGTTTCTAAGCTGGGTTCGCTACCTCAAATACTCCAGTCTCCTACAAAATGGAATATTCCATTAGTTTCAGACAGGCATTCAATTAAATTTATAAATCCTCCCACTGCTGTTTTATCTCTACCTGCAGGACTGAATCAACAGTATTAGACATACTGTCTCCTTCCATGACATGAAGTTCTTATAAGGCAGTTTGCCTTCAGGAGACCACTGTTTTTCAAGTGAAAGGAGCCTTTCAAGAACTTATTGACAGAATTGACTCTTTCTTTTCCGAGGAAAAAGAAAAAAAAATTGAAACTTGTGCTTATCACAAACATATTCTCCGAGCAGTCCAGCATCTGGGAGATTGGAGCTGAATCTTGAAGCAACCTGACTTCCAAAGTCTTAACATTGCTATTAGTGAATTTATTAATTCAGGATTTAATTCATTAAGCATAACTAATAATTACTTCTCCATCTGGATTTACACTGCTACTATTTATGCAACAGCCATCTCTTTACCACTCAAAGAAAATCTACATGCAGATGAATTATTTGGATATCTCTTCCAAGCAAAATCTTACTCATACAAATGATTCACTGTTGTTATATTTTTTGTAATTACTGATCTGGATTAATCAAAAGGAGAAATGATAGCAAATGTAAACTGCTGATGAACCTTTTAATTATTTTCTTGTAGACAAATTGGTATTGAAGTATGCACTGAGGGAACTACACATTCAAATCAAGAAGAGAGATGGAGAAAGGTTCATGAGTTGAGACTCATGCTTATGCTTTAAGGGCACTGCAGATGGTAGGTCCTTGAGCAACCATAATGTTCTTCAGAAGCACATCCTGAAGGGATTGAATATGGAAAAAGGCACATCCTATATAGCATCTACTCAGTCAAGGAAATGCAGCACAGCAGCGCTGTCATCCTCCAAAAAGCTGTTATTCTGAGGTAATACCAAAATGCCATACTAAAATGCAGGACTCTGTTGAGATTTATGGCTATGTAGAACTAATTTGAAACTAATTATTTCCAGCTACTTTGAAAGGATTCTGACAATGCAAATGAGTGATTAGTTTTAGCTGAATCATTATTTTGTTAAAAAACAAAAGTTGATTTTAAACTGAAAAAAAGTTGCTTTCATAAATATTTTTAACATCTAAAACTCATTTCCCATTTTTAAGACTCTCTGGAAGCCCACCCTTCCCTTGGAATGTTAGACATGTTACCAGAAGACCATTGGGCAGGTAGCACATGGGAGCACTTGAAGAAGCACTACCCTTTCAACACTAGGGTCACAGAGAGTGCTTCTTGCTCACAAATGTTGACATATTTTACAAAAGAAAACTTTAAGTACTAATCCTTCAACATTAAAAATAAAGTTTAATAAATGCATTCTTCCAACTTTCCTAAAAATCTTAAGACTTTTATCCTAGCTAATTTTATGGATTTGCTTTTCATTTGCCTTTCTGGACCTACTTTCACACTTTGTTGACTTGCTGAAAAAAATAACTGTGTCAGCAGCAATTTTCAAGGAAAAAAGTCATCTTGGTTTGTTTTCTGATAGTCTTATGTTTTACTCACATGATATTGCAGCAAGAAAATCTACAAAAAGAAAAAAGTTTTTCCTCTTCTTTCTTTCCTGCCTTAAGTTATGATTGATCATATCTACTTGCTATCATATCTACTTTCTATCTAAAGGAAAAAAATGAAAATAATGTAACAGAATAAATTTGTTTCTTAACTGTAACCACTGTCACATTTCACTTGCACATGACCCCCTGGACTTCTGAGGGTGAATGTTCTGCCCAAAACGACTTCTCCCTTAAAACGCAGTGATCATTCTCATCACTTTTTGACAGTAGCAGTTCATTTTCTCCTGGAGTCGGAAAGAGACACCGGGATCCAAGGCTTTCATTCCCTTTGGCATTTCCCTGCCTTTCTCTCGGACACATTTTCTGCTGTCCCCCATTGTGACAATCCTGCCTCTCTGCCTGCCAAAGAGTACAAGCAGCAACAGCCTAAAAATATGAGTGCCCATTTGCTCCCCCTTAGTGTCTCCCCCAGCGTTTCTAGCCCAGCACACCTCCCACCCCTTGCTGCAGCTGTGCTTTTAACACAAAGACAGCCTGAATTCTAAAGTAAATAATTATAAGCACAGTACAGAACAGCTTGGCAACAGTGGTTGAGCCAGCAAAGGGAAAGGGAGAAAAACCTTCCTTACTTGAGCCATCTCCGCATTACAGCTCATCTTTTCTTACCTCTGTAGTCCACTGGTTTGGCATTCTTTAGGAGCTCCATACATCTTGTTTCCTCCTTATGAATCTCCAGGTGAAATCTGCATTCTGGGTGGATGCCATTCACCTGTTGCAAGTTAACAAACACACCATGGTGTGGAAGCGCTCGTTAAAATGTTTTAGGAAGGATGCCACTACCTGAAATCCTGAAAGCCACATCTTTAACTGGTACCATTTCTGTCCAAGTATATGCTAGGCATTTCAAAGGCACAGTTAGTGCCCATTTTAACTTCTCACAGTTTGACTTTTCAAAAACAAGATGTTAAAACAATGCACTGCTGTAAAAAAGAGTCCTCACTGTCTCCTCCTTGCAGCATTCCAGAGCCAATTGTCATTAACAAGGGAATTCCTAACCTCCCGGTGCATTCACCAACACTGTTTACTGAGACTTTTTTTTCCCCCCTCTTGAAAAACAGTGATTTAACCTGCACTCTCTAACAGCAAGACTGAAGCAAGAAAGCAAATGCATTTATTTTTTTTTTCTTTTGTATTAAGTAGTCAAAGCTGAAAGTTCAACATGAATCACAGAATGTGAAAACTGATCAGGTTGGGAAAAAAGGAAGAAAAGCAAAATTTACCATGTTAGAGACAGCTTAAAGTACATTTTATCTCCTAAAGGCCTCAGAATCAAGCAAGCACTACACGGGGAAAAAATATATATATATTTCTTTTCCCACTCCCCCTCATTAAAACAAAAATACTACAAGTTTTACTTGCTTATGGTCCTGTTACCACTTCTATTCAGATTTTCAAGAAGGGTTATTTGTGTCCACAAGAAGGGACAGATGTAGCAAGCAAGAGGAAAGGGACAAGACACAGGGAATTTGCACTGAAGTCAACTGAGACAAGTGAAAAAATGTGGGGAGTTCAAAAGAAACGGTATGGGAGAAATGACAGCAAGAAAATAGGAAAACAACGAGGGGGAAAATGTGAATATCCAAAGGGATAGCAAGACTAGTTCAAATAAACCAAGAACATAGTAAGATGTAAACGTGCTGTGCTTCAGTCATCTGGATACTTCTTTGTTACAAAGAAAAGAGTGATTTCTTTCCCTCTCAAAGTTTCTTTCCTCCCTCTCAATTGCTTTTTTCTGGGAGAAACTTAATAGCGGAATAATAGTCTCCAATTTGTGAGACTTTTTCCAAAGTGACAATCCTTACTTTGGAAAAAGTCTCACAAATCAGAGACTATTAAGCACTAATTCAGACCCCGGATCTGCAACCGAGGGCTGAGGACCTGGTTACACTGCAGTCTCCCTGCGAGGAAGCTACTTGGGCATTACAAATATACCGCAAAACAGCCCTAGGCTGCAGCAGGAGCTATTAGGAAAACTCATGAAAATCCGTCTATTCTTCTCCAAATGCCTCATTTCCCCTTCTACAAAATGAGAACCTCACTTCCTCTTTGCCCACCCTTTTTCTATTTTGACTATTTAAATTACACGCTGTCAGGGCAGATTTTTTTTTCTTCAGCAAATTTTTATGCAGCCTTAGCATAAATTAGAATTTCAAATAGCATAGAAATTTCAAAATTAAACTATTAAACTGAAAATACCTGCATTTTAGTGTGTTATCTTTATCTGTCTTTCAGATAGCTCCTAAATGTCCTTGTAAATGAATTGTTTTTAATACATCTCTTTTGCATTATATTTTGAGTTTAAAAAAAAAATTACAAAAATGCAGTTACTGAAAAGAAGTCTCCTACTCCTCAAAAGGCAAGTATAATTAGTAGGACTTGGAAAGTCCCAGCAAATAGGTATTTTAACTAAATGAGGGGTAAAACAGAGCAGCTGCTTCAGGGAAGAAATCTGGGAAAAAGTGACTTCTTTTTAATCGGAGAACTCTAGGTTTCACAACACCACCTGATCTGATCCCAAAGGTTACTTGGAGGAGATAAACTTGGTAGCACCCTAAGATAACACAGGGTTACTTTTCAAACCCTGAGCACACACCAAACAGAAACACACTTTCTTCTAACAGCAACTCGAGTTCAGACGCCCTGCATGGCTCAAGCCTGTGGCACTGGCTGTGTCTCAAAGCACATCGGGAGCGGATTTTGAGGCTTCCACCACCTCTCAGGGTGGTTCAGACCTCTTCATCCTTCTGTCCCACTGCTCTACTCAAGACCAGATTAATCTGGGGAGTGATGTGCTCAGGATTGTGCTGCACATTAACATGGACACATGATTAGCCACAAAGCCAGCTGAGGGGGCTCACAGAGTTTTAAATAGCAGAGCAGTTAAGGCATCTGGAACACCATTTGAGCAGGAAAATTAATAAATTTTTAAAAAAAAATCCTCAATGAGTATTTAACTTTCAGCATCAGCGTGGTTTCACAACTTCAGTAGAAGTGATCTGCAATTTTAAACTTATGAAAAAAAAGCAAAGACTGAGGGGGAAAACGTCCCTTGGCACCTCTGGCTGCGGGAACATCACACACTATTTTGCAACCGAGAAAAAACTCCAGAGCACAAAGATAGCAAAAGTAGCCACCTGAGGACTGTAATACCCTCAATAGTTGATGCTCTCTGAGAGTATTAAGATAAGATAGATGAGAGGCACTAACGAATTAATTACACGATGCTTCCTCCCATAGTCCCGATTCCCAACGCTCCGCCAGGCTGTAGCAGAGGAGGGCACGGGCTCCTCGGCTCCCTCGGCAGCACGGCCAAGCGAAGAGGGAGAGGGGCTGGAAAAGGGTGAAGGGAAAGGGAAAACGAGAGAAAAAGGAGCACCTCGGGGCTCCACTTAAGCGTCAGGGCGGATCAGGGGATCTCGCCGCCCCCTCGGAGCCCGCAAGAGCCGAGGCTCGGGCGACCCGCGGCTGCCCTCGGCGCTCGGACGGGGCCC